>ML802681.1:77488-106451 GCA_009831015.1 Picea engelmannii | reverse complement strand
CTACCAGAAAAGATAAAAATGTCTAATCAATTTTTATAAGCGCTTTATTTTATGGCTGTTGTTACTCAAAAGGAAGATGGCGTGGACAATATGGTGTTTTGACCGACTCGAAAAATTATGCAAAGATATGAAGATGCAATCTTTTCATTTCGATGAAATCTGTGCTACGAGAAGGAGAAAACATTTATCATTCCCATATGCACGATGTCCCAAAAATTTTCCGCACTCATCAATATCAATCATGCAAATTCGCTACTTCAAATGCAAGGATGCCCCCAATCTAATATAAAGAAAGAAAATAAATCTTTTTGTTTCAAAAATTTCACTAAAAGCAATAATGAACTTTCTTAAAACAACGAACCCCAAACTAAAAGTTTTCTTTTAAAGCGAACTATTCAGAAGAAATCTGATCTTTCCCTAAACAATTCTAAAGAAAACACATGCTTTGTAGTTGAAAGACACTCAAAGCAAGAGACTAATCCTTCAAAACCAAACAAAGCAAAGATGGCTATAAGCAACTCAAAGAATGTCAAGCAGACTATAAACAGATCAATATAGGCTCCAAAAGTTCAATCCAGCTGATCAAATCAAAACTGGGCAGCAAAAAATAGGACATCCTAATTCCAAACACAAATTTCAAATGGGTTCGCAACCTAGCTATAGGGTGCAGTGCGAACATTAGTGGAGTTTGCAGGCTAGACATCGGTAGGGTGCGAACACCTCGCACTGAATTACACAGTAGAGTGAGAACTCAGATGATTCTTGCAGGCCACTAAAGGGTACAGTGAAAGAATGTCTATAAACACAAAATTTGGAAAAAGGACAAAATTTTTGAGTGAACTTTCAAATCCAGAGAGTCTTGATGGATCTCCCACAGAATCAGAGACCAGAAAACAAGCAATCAAAGCAAGGGAAACTAGACTAACTAGGAAACAATCCGTTCCCCAGTGGAGTCGCCAATTTTGTTACTGGATAAATCCGTAGGTGCGGACACTAACCGATCTCCCTAGATCCACCTGGATCTAGAACAAAACAGAACAGAACATGACACTTTCCTTAAGTTTTAGATATTGAATTTACTAGTAGGAAGGAACAAGTAACATACCTTAGTATCGCTTCCTAGGGTCTTTGTTGCTCCTGCTTCGCTCCGGTGCTCTTGTGCAGTCAAGACCAAGACAACACAAACCAACCAAAGTGATAGCAATAGCATAAACTAAATAAAAACCTATGTATGTGATCAAGGAATCATACAATAAAACAAAACAAGCTTTATAGGAAAGAATCATATTACTGTATCATATTAAATATGAAAGAGAGATTACAACCATGGCCTTGATGTCATAAGGTCCCTTCCAACTGTCCTTCGTTCCCCACACACTTTGACTCCAAGAATTCTGAGAGCATAGATCTGATGGCTACTCACAATCTATCTTGACAAAGAAAATCTCAAAGCCACTCCAACCAAGATGATAATTCCAAGCCAATCAAGAACAAGCTCATGAACCAACAAAGCTAACCCAAGCTAACTTTCTCCATGAGAACTCCTCTCCTTTTATAAGTTGAAGATGATAAGGTGAGGAGGTTAGGATAATCCCACTAAATCATGAAAGCGAGTAAGATCCAAACCATTTGGATGCCACCTCACCATAGAAGTTTCTCCTTCTAGAAGATTTGAGAAAACGCTCATTTTTCCCACGTGCTGGAATTCTCGCACCCTAGCTATAGAGCAACCTGCGAGGTGTTCGCAGCCTAGCTATAGTGAAACCTGCGAGAATGGGTCATTCTCGCACCCTGCCTATATAGCAACCTGCGAACTTCCCTTTTTATAAAGTTTTTACATAGGAAAAAGCAACTTCTTTTCTCAAGAGAAGTTATTCTCCCTTCTCTCCTTAGGAACTCAGGCCACTGACCCCTATGAAGGCAACAGATAGGTTTACATCATTAACTATCATAGGGATGACGAAAAGAATGTGTAACAATGGTCTGATTGTCTGTTGACTTGGAACTTGATCATCTTTACTGGCTCTTTGCTTTCAAGTTGTTTTCTTCTTGAACCATTTACATAACCTAAACCAATATTCAATAACTGAGATCTCTGTTTTCTCAGAATGTCATTTATTTCTATTGTGGATTTAATTCTTGGAAGGTTTTGAAGATATAGTGTTTTAAACTTCTCCATCTCTTTTTTGGTTTTTACTACCTCTTCTTCCAAGGCTTCACATCTTGCTATCTTTTATGATAACTGTTGTTTCAAAATGTCCTCTATTTTCCTTGCCTCTTCTAATTCCACTTTTATCAGGGTAAAGGCTTCATTAGGTTCTTTATTGTCTTTCTCAAACTGTATCATCAATTGTTTTTTCTTTTTCTTCTTAGATCTGAGTCTAGCAATTTCTTCTAGAGCACTGATCAGTTCTCCTTCCAGATCAACCACAACTTCTTCATCGTCAACATTCATTCCTTTGATTTTATTATCATAATACTCTTGGGACATAAGAATAAATTCATTAATCTTATCTTCACAGGAGGAGTCACTATCTATGTCTTCTGAAGAGTCATCATTGTTTACACATAAAATTTTCTTTTTACCAAATCTCTTGGGTTTGAACTTCTTTTCACCTTTAGAATTCTGATCCTACTTCTTGTGTGGACACTTAGATGCAAACTGACTTGTCTTTTCCCAGTTAAAACATTTGAAGGGAAATTTTCCTTGGTACTTTCCTGATCCTTTATTTAGTCTTCTCACAAATTTTTCTTCAATTTCATTAGGCTCAAAATCCTCATTTTTATCATCTTTAAATTATCCTTCTCTACAGGTGGATTTATCTTTACCTATCCACATTTCATATGCAGTCAACATTCCTAGAAGTTGATCAAAAGGAAGAGTTTTTAGATCATTAAGTTCTTATATATAAAACACCTTTGGGTTGATCCTATCTGGCAAGGATCTTAAAATATTTTGGACTAAAACTACATCTTCAAACTTCTCACCAAGACTCTTCATGGAATTCACTAGTTCTTCAATTCTCAGAAATTACTTCCCAACAATTTCATCCTCTTTCACATTTAGCTGTTCAAACTGTAATATGTAGGTTTGAAGCTTGGCATCCTTTACCTTCTCATTACCTTCATAACTGCTAATGAGTTTGTCCCACATTTCTTTGGCAATTTCTAAGTGCATAACTTTTACAAATTCTACTTCTACAAGCCCACTCAGAATAGAATTCATAGCCTTAGCGTTGAAGCTTAATTCTAGCTTGTCATCCTTATTAGCTAGTACAATTGGCTTTACATAGCTAGTCTCTACCACATCCCAAACATCTACACCTAAAGACATTATGTAGGTTCTCATCCTAACTTTCCAGAAGGAAACGTTTGTTCCATTCAACAGAGGGGCCTTATTGGTTGAAGTTCCTTCATGACTTGACATGTTTAAGCTTATTGATCTACCTTTAAATAAAAAGGAACCGAATTTGATACCAATTGTTGGACAATTGAGAAGGGGGGGGGGGTGAATCAGTTGTTACTGTTCTTAAACAATTATGCCCATTTTTAACTCTTCACAGAGAACTCAATGACGATCACAATGATGCAACGAAGTAAGAAATAGAATATTAAACATCAATCACACACATGAAATACAAAGAGACATATATTTATTGAGGAAACCCATAAAGGGAAAAACCTCTTCTTCTTGATATGATAAGTAATCTTTATTTTTTGTACATTATCATTCTTATGAGAACCAATGCATTTTGAGGCTACCACCTCTGTTCTGCAAGCTGCAACTTTCTAAGAGAACCAACTCTTTGGTTTCTCTAGCACCCACTAGAAGGAAGCACCAGCTCCCTAGTTTCTCTAGCACCCACTAGAAGGAATCACCAATTCCATATGTGTTCCAGCACCAACTGGATGGAAGAACCAATTTCCAGTCACACATGCACCGACCTATATAATAGAGAACAACATTTCTCCCTTGCACCACCCTGCCACCGTATTTTTTTTCTGGCTGCAACTAGATGGAAGATACAACTCCCTGTGTTCAAGCACCCACTTGAAACTTTGAGGACACCAATCCTCGCAAGAACTTCCCTACCACCTTCAAATATAAATATTTTCTTTTTATAACTTTATCACAGTGATACAACATTTATCTATGGCTTACCAGTCTCATCATTGTTCTACTATGCTTCTCTACTCTCTTTCATCCATGTCTCTCTACTTGCATGAATCACTCTCAACAACAACACTCATCTCTTCTTTTTTTTTGCGTTTTTATACTCTTTGTGCACCTTTTGCATACATTAGGGGAAATTCCTCGGCATGATCTTTACAACGTTGTTGTTATATCATATAGGTTGTTCACTGCAGCTCTTCCTCACTCCTTCATAGCTCAACAACAAAATTCCTTCACTTCTCAATTCTGCATGCTTTTCTCACATCGAGTCATCTCCTGATCATCATGGCAACTCTTCATCTTCTCTGGCGGTTTTGTTCCTTCTGAGTTCATCATTAGTGGCCATTATGCTGAGATTCCTTAGCTTCTTTGGCAGTCGAAAATCTTCATCTTCTCTATCATTTATAGCCATTCAATTATGGATTGTTTGGCTTCTAAGCCCCTTCCTTCATGTGACCACCGACATTGACCAATCTCTTAATCAAAAATGCGCTTCTCGATTTCTGTCTAGTGAGTGATGGCTCCTTTTCATGATATGAACTTGGGCTATGAGCTTCATGTGATCACATGATTTTGGGTGCATCCAAAGGTGGTTTAGACCAAACTAATTTTTTCCCTGCAATTTGCCACGAGCCTCCATGCATCCTTTCTCCAAAACCATGGTTTTGATTGCGGCCCGCTCATGAAAGATTAAGGCCCAAGCATGTTCTAACCTCGCAATGGAGCATGACTGTTGATCTCACAATATTTACGGTGCTCTTGAACGAAAGTTTCATATATTTCCTCTCAAGTTTGTAGATGAGATCTCTCCTTCCTCCATCAACGACTGGGATTTACTCTGTGATCCAATCTCCATGAGATTCAAATATCAAACCCTGTTGTTGCTGATTGGATATATTCCAGAATGGAATATCTGTTGACATTTGTCCTTTTCAATTGATGGCTCTTCCTTCTTTCCTTTGTCCACGTGCAATCCTTGGTCTCAACAATCAGATGACACGTGTCCCTCCAAACCAACGATTGAGATCGATTTCTCCTTTCGGGATTTGGGAGTTTCGATTCTCAAACTCCTCTTTCTCCTAGATAATTTCACCCGGAGTCCACAATCCAACGACGTGTGTCCCCCTCAGATCAATGATTGAGATCTCCTTCGGGTCTTCGGACTTCAGAGATTTCAATTCTCAAACTCTCGTTTGTTCTTCCTTTTCTTTTTCTCAGAGTTGACAATCCACTGACACATGTCCTCTTTAATATAATGGCTATCCTCCTCTCTGGGTGCTTTGTCCTTCGAGACTTCTGGTCTTTGGGAGAGTACTGGTGGTAAAACTCTTGAAGAAAAAATCTGGGAGTGACATAACTCTTCCGTCACTCGATGACGCATCATGAGCTGAGCAGCTTCCACGTGTCACTCAGATTTGTAATTTCCACATACTTGAAATGCTGAATCAAATTGACACTTGTCATTGTCTGATTGTGCCACATGTCCTTGCTAATGTAGCCTGCTGACGTGGTATGCCACGATCTAATGTTCATTTTCTGATCTCCAGATCCGATAGTTGACGAAACTTCGCATTCTGGGGATTTCAAATATCAAACTTTCATGAGTGTAAAATCCTCACATCTCTATATCCAAAGTGAATTTTGTTCATTTGATCAGGATCTTGGATCAATGGCTCGATCTTTCTACGATGTAAATTTGCTAGCTTATCCTGTCCTTCCACTCAAAATTGATCTGATGGCTGTGATCAAATTGTGACTTCATGTGTCGGGTGTTTGAACGTGAGCCAACCCTAACTCTTACAACTCCCGATATCTGAAATACTCTAGATCAATGGCCCACAAATCTCTATGATCCAACTGTCTATATCTTATCGAGACTTTGGGTTTCATGAGTTCCTACAACTCTTACCTTTGACTTTTCTAGTTCGCGAGTCAGCGAGATGCTGATCTCTCGCCACGTGTCCTCTGGATTCAACGTTTTAGATATTATCGTGATTTCGCATTTTGCAGAGTTGGAGGATGGCTCTCGGCCTTATCCTCTTCACAGTTATACTGGATCTGACAGTTGTTGGTCTTCGACACTCAAATCCAATTGATCAGATCCGTACTTCTCCTTTGCGCTTCCTCTGGTCACTGGACTCTTATCTAATGGACATCAGGTATTCAGGCTTGGTGATCCAACAACCACTGTTGCTCCTCCTTCTGATATTTGGATTTCTCAAATATCTAAGTGTCAAAGGCCACAAACTTTGATCCTTTTGTGATCCTTGATGTATGGGATCTCATCTGCGCATCTCAAAACTCTATCTCTCCTGAGATTTTATCTCTGCATACTATTTTCTTCTTCACCTGAGCTTATATTGTTCCTGTTTTTCCATCGATGCACACTTTGATCTTGTGATCAATGACAAGCACATTCTTCCTATAAACATGCCAACATCACTGCTGTTCTTGCCATCAATGACAAGCACACTCTACCTGTAAACATGCCAACAACAATTTGTTATGACACTTTGAAGGGGTGAAAAGTGATGTGGCCTGAGTGCCACATGTCAAGACAAGTGGTACAGTTGGGTATGGCCACATGCCTTGAGAACCAACTTGGATTCCATGTAGGATCTCGTTTAAACAAGGATGGGAGTGGAGTGGTGTCGTAATGAAGTGAATTTATAGCATGCACAAAGGGGGACACATGACATCCTATGAATGGAAGGAAGGGTCGAGCGTGTAATCCTATCGGATACATACCTTGAGGAAAAGTGTCACATGTAGGTTGATTGACGAGGATATGGATAGGAAAGGCAGCGACAACCATTGATCTCGTCAGACATGCGTTGAGGATATATGAAATGAGATGTGATGAGGAAATATGGACCATTATATATAGAAGTGTCGTCGTCAGAGAGTGGGAGGTTAGTAAGGTCATGTTGACCGAGAAGTGACGACGACGACAAAATTTGGGGATAAAAATGATCGTCGATTGGCATAGGGAAGAGGTGCAACCTCCACCATAGATCTTGTGGTTCACACCCTTTCACCATGAAGAACATTGAGAACTAGGCATTAAAATCTTATCCAATTGGTATTGCTAACATAACCAGGATCATGGGATTCTTGACCCTATGACCATCAGATCCAGGTATGTTGTCGTTTTGGAAATAGGGCACCAATGAAGATGAGTTATTGGGGTTAAGGACAATCGTTGGTCGAAAAATAGATACTATTAAATATTATCCGTCAATATATCATGGACCCCACATGGTTTCTCAAGAGGGATCCCAAGGGTAGGCATTAATCCCATTGTAAGTTGGTATCGCCAACATGATCTGGATCATAGGGATCAAGAGATAAGACCTATTGGATTCAGGGAAATTTCCCATTGGTATATCATCGTCGAATTTTGTTTGTGGGAATGAATTGTGAGAAAATAAGTCCCGATGATGACAAAAGTGGGTCAAAGGGTCAGGCCCCTGAAAGTAACGTGTCAATGGAAGATGCCATGTCATATGGCACGAGTAATAAGATGCCACGTGGTAATGAGCTAGTTGTTGGCCAATGAAATCTTGAATAATTTGAGGGGCTATAAGTTTTAACCCAAAGATTATTTTGGAGAAAACTTATAGTCGTTAGAAATATCTTGAGGAGTATAATATGACTACGTTATTACAAAATGGAATTTAGACAATTAGAAGAAACAAATTTTGACACCCCATCCCTTCAAAGGAAACTTAGGGGTTGGGTGATGTTACAAAGTGGTATCGGAGCTCTAGTTTCAAAACTGGACCTAGATGGGTGAGAGATCAATTATAGGACTGATGTATTATTTCTAAGATGAGTTTATTAATTAAAAGTTGTTATAATATTTTTTATCTAACAAATCTCACTACATGCACATTTTGCAGAATTAAGAGCAAATAGACCAAAAAAACCACCAAACTCATGAAGAGTGCAAAATTGGTCGATCTGGTTCCATCATCGATCGATCCCACTCCTCCTCTCAAGAGTGACAAAGTGGTTGATCTGATTCCACCTTATGTTGATCCCACTCCTCCCTTGAAGAGTGAAACGAAAGTAGTCGATCCGGTTCCACCACCAGTCGATCCCACTACTCATTCAAAGAGTGAGGATGTTGCTCAAGTCTACCTCGTTAATACTGATTCACCCGGACCAAGGGATACTCCTCCCATATTGATGGCACCCTCTTCAAGAAATCAGATGATTTCTATTAATTGGAATCATTTGACAGAACCCCGTCTTCCCTCTTATGTGCCTTTCCAAATCACCATATAGGTTTGTGATAGGAATATTCCTAACACTGTAATAGATGAAGGTTCTTTCGTTAGCATCATATCTGTGAATTCTTGGCAATATTTTGGTTCACCACATATTTCACCTGTGACTTAGAATTTGTTGACCTTTGACAGAAGAGTTAGTCAACCTTTAGGGATCCTTCCTCAGTTTTAGGTTACTTTGGGAGGAAAAATAGTCTACGTCGATGTGATGGTAGTTCACGACCCCTTAGACTTTAACCTTCTCCTTGGGAGAGACTATGTCTACAATATGAGAGATTTTGTGTCGACTCTCTTTTGAGTGATGTGCTTCCCTCACAATAGAAACATAGTAAAAATCGACCATCTTTCATTCATTGACCCTCATCTAATGGTCCATACATGCCAGTGATGTCGTCCCCACCATAGGTCAATTATGTAATGACCTACCCCATGCATTCAACCCCACAAAAAAGGGAATCTCTCCCTTCTCCTGACTTAGATCCGGTAGTTCACATGGTCATCTCTTCAATAGGGATATCAGAGACAGATCTCCCTACCCTTGTCGAGGCCATTGACATGTTTTCCTTTAAGAGTGTTTTTATTCCATCTAATGAAGATCTCCTGGAATCCGTAGATGACGTTTTTCATTTGACATGCATTCCTTCTAGAGAATTATCCTTTTGGAAGCCTTGATTAAGGAGAGGTATTGAGCATAGTTTTTTCTTCTCTTTGGAAAATTCGTTAAAAAATGAAACATAAGCTACGAGCATAGTTTTTATTCTATGTGGCAAGCTCGTTAAAAAATGAAACATAAATATGGGGATTGAACTTGGATCCCTGAGCATAGTTCTTTTCCCATGTCAAGCTCATTAAAAAATGAAACAGTCACCTCTCCCTTCAAGTTGAGTCTTTCACTAGATCTCTTAGATATTGAGTCGAGTCTTTAGCTAGATCTCGTAGATGTTGAGTTGATTATTTCTTTAGGTCTCGTATTTGAACCTTCCTTTCATTCGCCCTTATCGTTTTTCTCCATATAGTACATAAATTGATGAGAACCTCAAAGTAGGTGAATGAAATGAAGCTTGGGGGTGGGGGGAATTAGCTTTTCAAGCTAGGGGAAAAGTACCAACCATCCATGGGTATCCCTACCTTTGGAAATTACGTTGGGAATTTACAAGCATAAGTTTATTTTTTCTTCATGCTTGTGTAAAAATGAAACCAATACCGAGATTAGTATTTATTCTTTCTCGTGTGCGTAAATACATGAGAATGTGATCGAGTAAAACTTTATCACTTTTTTAGACTCGTAAAGGTTACACGAAAAAGGAACCCCTTGGATTTTCCTTTAAACTCTTTTCAGACTCTCTAAATATGACAAGATTTCAGAGTGATATTTCTTCCTTTCACACGCATTAAAAGGTTTGAAAGGGCATCTTGCGAGTGGTATTTTATCTCTTTTTCGGCCTTGTGAGACTAAAATTATGAAAAATGACAACCCTGGAGTTGTCTTTAAGTTCTTTTTAGACTCTCTAAACATGAAAAACCATCGATTTTTCCTTCTTTGGACTCGCTAAACTACACATTGAAGGGCCCATATGGGGACAAACCCTTACTTCCTCCAGTTATTTAAACAAAGGAAGAGGATCTTACCAAAGGTGAGTTATATTGAGCATGTGTTAACCTCATCGAGTTCATTAAATTAAAAAGAGGTACTCGTCTATCTAGGTTGGGGAAAAATTGAAGGAAGTGGGTCAAGTTTTTGAGAATCCTTTATGGTAGCTTTTGTCTCCCTTAAACATGGCACTTGTGTGTGTCTCAACTTACATTTGGGTAATCCTCTTGTCTCTGAGTCATACCAATTTCATGTGTCTCCATACTTTTTCGTCAAGTTGAAGAGTTCTCTTATTTTCATCGCATTACATTCTTGGTACTCGTCGATTCAATGATGCCAAGTCAGTTGTCGTGCCTCATCATGTTCAAGGGAATTTTCACTTCAAACCATCCATCTGTAGTATTTCCAGTTTCCATTTCCTATGTCAGTCCATACTCATTCGATTCACCATCTTACATCACTTTCCTGTGTCAGTTTCACGTCAATGATGGGGGATACATAAAGGCCCTCCTTCGACGAGTATTTTCTTGTCGACTTCAACACATCATCCAAGAATTAGACTTAAAAACTAGTTAGTACCTTGGGACCTGCATGCCTCAATAGTAGGCCTCCTCACCTCTGACAATAGTTTTACATCATTGACTATGATCAGGTGATTCCATGAATGTTCGACTTCAACTCATGTATTCACATTCGTTGGATTGTACTAGGGTACCTTGGGAGTCATTGACATCACTGGTGATTTCCCTCACACTTGTTAACAGTTTACCTCAATGACCAGTGATCAAGTGGTTTCTACCATGTTCGACATCAAAACATCTATTCGCATGGCTAGATTTGTACCACATTGGGATTGGGACGAAGACCCTGGGTTGGAAATTCACTTTGTTAAATTGGGTTTCCCAGGCTGCGAAGGAGATCATTTGAGCATGATGATGTATACACTTTCACATAGATCCACATTGTATTGGTCTATGGCTATGTTTTATCATCTCGTAGCTCCACTATGTATTTTTCGTGGCTATGATAATTTCATGTCATGGAGGCATGGATCCACATTGTATATTTGGTGTCCATATCCTTAGTCAATATTTTTCATGGATCCACAATGTATTAGTCGACGACCGTGCTTTGATTCATATCATATTTCGAGCATAGGTATGCATGCCTTGGAAATAGAACATTTTTTAATATTGTTTGATTGTTGTTTGAATCTTCTTCTAGGTTCTCCAACTCCACACCCTTGCATTAAATATTTGTAAAGTGTTTGAACCATCATTCTCTCTTCTAACCTCACACTTTATGGGGCATTCTATTACACATGAAATTTTCACACCTAGGTACCTCACCCTAAGTGTTGTAAGTGTCATATAAGTGTCTCATACACCTTGACACCATGGAATAACCTATGTCACTACAAAAACTAGCGAACCTACATTAGAAAGTGTAGGGATTTGGAATAGGTTGTAAGGATAACTTTCCAAAGCCATCAAACAAACATAGAATATTGTGCTAGGGAGTGGTAAAGCCAATTGTTCATATAAGCATAGATGGTGTCCCACTCTCACACAGAGGTTACACACGAGGTCTCATTTGGGAGAGAAACAAATATTATCCCTTCAAATCGTATATTGGGGGTTCTTCTTGTGTTGTTTGTATTTTTCTATTTAGATTTGTAGGATGTGTTGTTTGTTTTCCTTAGTTGACATTAGGTTGAGTAAATGTCAATGGCATCAACTCATGGGAGTACCAACAGAGGAACCCCTTTTTTTGGGGAACCTTTTTCCTTTCCTTCTTTCAAAAACATTGGTCCTCTATGCAATACCACACTGATTCTTCTAGGACTCATGATCATATTACCGGTTTGGTCCCCTGTTGTAAGTGTCATATAAGTGTCCCCAAACTACAAACAACAGTCAAATATAAATATAAAACTATGAGTTGGTGATCTTAGTAGCCATAATATTTAGGGTCCTTACACTAGGTGACGAGGAAGGGAAGTCTTTGTTGTACTTGGAACAGACATTGGTTAAACTCACTCACGCTCCTTGGAGGGTAAATCCACATTTATTGTGTGGAAGCTTGCACCAAGGTGTAAGTCCATTAAGAAGGTCACCAACGTAACTGATCCACCCTCTATATCCCATCCCATTCCTTTATTGATTTTGTGATGTTGAGTTTCATCACCAACTAGTTGTTTCATTGTGGCAACGTTTGTTTGATTATTTTCTATTTAGATTTGTAGCATGTGATGTTTGTTTTGAATAGTGGACCTTAGGTTGAGTAAGTGTCAATGGCATCAACTCGTGGGAGTATCAACAGAGGAACCCCTTTTCCTAGGGAACCTTTTTCCTTTCCTTCTTCCAGAAACATTGGTCCTCTATGCATTTCCACACTGATTCTTCTAGGACTCATGATCATATTACCGGTTTGGTTGTTCCCCACTCCAATGATATCGAATATTCCTAGTTATTTGAATGCACCTAGTGCTTCATATGTAATCACACCACTCGCACATCAACCTCATGTTGAACTTTCTCCTTCTTCATCCATCAGGTCTCCTTCTATTTCTCCTTTGTCTTCTAGTGAAATATCTAAAGCGAGTAGTCAGGTTGATAAGAAGAAGAAGAAACGAAAAGAGAAGAATAAGAAGAAACAAAAAGGGACCAAGACTCCAACCACATGATATCATGTTGGATCCAAGCAACCAACTACAATTAATAGTATTGGGAGTGTTGATAAAGTTAACAAGATTAAAACGAAGAATCCTAAACCTAAATTCCCTTGAAGTCTTTGTAAGGCTGACCACTTTCTAAGGGATTTCCCTGGTCTCCCCAAGGTCTTAGAAATGTGGTCTTCCACGGCATCAGCGCCTGTGGGACATGCTGGTGATACCCCATCAATAGGTGACATTAAGGTTGGTAAGAAGAATATAACTGTCAAATTTCCTTTCTTGTTATGCAAAGGTGATCATTAATCTCACCTTTTCCCTCGTATGGACGAGGCTTATTATTTTTTGGAAAAGATTCAATTTCCAAATGGTTATTGTAATATTTCTCCCAAACCATCATTAGTTGATGGAATGGTCAATACGGTTCCATCCCCAGTCCGTCCAGTTGATCAGGTGGTCAATCTGGTTTCATCCTGGATTGAACCACAAACCCAATAAGTTGATCTAGTTCCATCATCGATCAACCCCACTCTTCATATGAAATGTGAAACCCAAGTGGTCGATATAGTTTCATCACCGATTGATCCCACTCCTCCCTTGAAGAGTGAAAAATTGGTTGAGCTGGTTCCATCATCGGTCAATTCCAATCCTCCTCTAAAGAGTGCCAAATTGGTCGATTCAATTCCACCTTCGGTTGATCCCACTCCTCCCTTGAGGAGTGAAACCAAGGCAGTCGATCCAGTTACACCACCAATTAATCCCACTCCTCATTCAAAAATTTAGGATGTCACTTAGGTATACCTCATTAATACTGAATCACCTAGAATAGGGGAAACTTCTCTCATCCTGATGATACACTGTTCAAGCAGTCAAATGATTTCTATTAATTGGAATCATTTGACACAACCCCATCTTCCCTATTACGTGCCTTTCCAAATCACCGTATAGGTTTGTGATAGGAATATTCCTAACACTATAATAGACAAATGTTCTTCTGTTAGCGTCTTATCTGTGAATGCTTGGCAAGATTTTGGTTCACCACAGCTTGCACCTGTGACTGATAATCTATTGACCTTTGATAGAAGAGTTATTCAACCTTTAGGGATCCTTCCTCAATTTTCGATTAATTTGGGAGGAAAAAAGTTCTACGTTAATGTGATGTTAGTTCACAAACCCTTGGAATTTAACTTGCTCCTTGGGCGAGACTATGTCTACATTATGAGAGCTTTTGTGTCCAATCTCTTTCGAGTGATGTGTTTCCCTCATAATGGAAACATAGTAACAATCAAACAACTTTCCTTCATTGAACCTCATCTAATGGTCAACCATCCTCCTTCCCTAAATGGTCCGTACATGCTAGCGATGTCCGCCCCACCACAGGTCAATTATGTAATGACTTCCTCCATGCATTCAACCTCGCACGCGAGGGAATCTCGCATTTTCCTGACTTAGATTCGGTAGTTGACATGGTCATCCCTTAGATAGGGATATCAGAGCTAGATATCCCTACCCTTATCGAGGACGTCGACATGTTTTCCTTCCAGAGTGTTTTTCTTCCATCTAACAAAGATCTCCTGGAAGCCATGGCTGATGTTTGTCCTTTGACATGTATTCCTTCGAGAGAATTATCCTCTTGGAAGCCTTGATTAAGGAGAGGTATTGAGCATAGTTTTTTATTCTATGTGGAAATCTCATTAAAAAATCAAACATAATCTATGAGCATAGTTTTTATTCTATGTGGCAAGGTCGTTAAAAAATGAAACAAAAATCTGGGGATTGAACCTAGAGTCCTGACCATAGTTGTTTTCCTGTTTCAAGCTCATTAAAAAATGAAACAGTCACCTCTCCCATCAATTCAAGTCTTTCACTATATCTCGTAGATATCGATTTGATTCTTTAGCTAGATCTCGTAGATGTCGAGTTGAGTCTTTCATTAGGTCTTGTATTTGAACCTTCCTTTCATCTTCCCTTATCCTTTTTCTCCATCTAGTACAAAAATTGATGACAACCTCAAAGTCGGTGAATGAAATGAAGCTTCAGGGGGCATGTTTCCAGCATTTGATTATCATTATGGAATTCTGCCACTAGATTTTCAAGTTGGTGGCAGAGTACCAACCATCCATGGGTATCCCTACCTTTGGAAATTACGTTGGGAATTTACAAGAATAAGTTTAATTTTGTTTCAATCTTGTGTAAAAATGAACCAATACTGGGCTTAGTCTTTGTTATTTCTCATGCTTGTAAATACATGAGAGTGTGACCGAGTAAAATTTTATCACTTTTTTAGACTCGTAAAGGTTACACGAAAAAGGAACCCCTTAGAGTTTCCTTTAAGCTCTTTTCAGACTCTCTAAATATGAAAACTTTTCCGAGTGATATTGCTTCCTTTCACACTCGTTAAAACGTTTGAAAGGGCATATTGCGAGTGGTATTTTATGTTTTTTTTGGCCTTGCGAGAATAAAATTATGAAAACGTACAACCCTGTAGTCACCTCTAAGTTCTTTTTAGACTCTCTAAACATGAAAAACCACTGTTTTTTCCTTCTCTGGACTCACTAAACTATACTTTGAAGGGCACATATGGGGAACCATTACTTCTTCCAATTTGTTAAACATAGGAAGAGGATCTTACCGAAGGTGAGTTATATCGAGCATGTGTTAGCATCCTCGATCTCGTTAATTAAAAATAGGTACTCATCTATCTGGGTGGGGGGAAATTTGACGGACATGGTTCATGTTTTTGAGAATCCTTTATGTCATATTTTGTCGCCCTTGAACATGGAACCTGTTTTCGTCTCGTCTTACAGTTGTGTAATCATGTTGTCTTTGAGTCATACCTATTCCATGTGTTTCCATACATTTTCGTCAAGTCGAAGAGTGATCTTATCGTCTTCACATTACATTCTTGGTACTCGTCGATTCAATGATTCCAAGTCAATTGTCGTGCCTCATCATGTTCAAGGGAATTTTCACTTCAAACCATCCATCTGTAGTATTTCCAGTTTCCATTTCCTGTGTCAGTCCATACTCATTCAATTCACCATCTTACATCACTTTCCTGTGTCAGTTTCACGTCGATGATGGGGGATACATGAAGGCCCTCCTTCGATGAGTATTTTCTTGTCGACTTCAACACATAATCCGAGAATTAGACTTAGAAACTAGTTAGTACCTTGGGACCTACATGCCTCAATGGTAGGCCTCCTCACCTCTGAAAATAGTTTTACATCATTGACTATGATCGGGTGATTCCATGAATGTTCAAATTCAACTCATGTATTCACATTCGTTTCATTGTACTAGGGTAACTTGGGAGTCATTGACATCACTGGTGATTTCCCTCACACTTGTTAACAATTTACCTCAATGATTAGTAATCAAGTGGTTTCTACCATGTTCGACATCAAAACATCTATTCGCATGGCTAGATTTGTACCACATCGGGATTGGGATGAAGAACCTGGGTTGGAAATTCACTCAGTTAAATTGGGTTTCCCAGGCTGCGAATGAGATCATTTGAGCATGATGATGTATACACTTTCACATAGATCCACATTGTATTGGTCTGTGGCTATATTTTATCATCTCGTATCTCCACTGTGTATTTTTCGTGGCTATGATAATTTCATGTCATGGAGGTATGGATCCACATTGTATATTTGGTGTCCATATCCTTAGTCAATATTTTTCATGGATCCAAAATGTATTAGTCGACGACCGTGCTTTGATTCATATCATATTCCGAGCATAGGTATGCATGCCTTGGAAATGGAACATTTTTTAATATTGTTTGATGGTTGTTTGAAGCTTCTTCCAGGTTCTCCAACTCCACACCCTTGCATTAAATATTTGTAAAGTGTTTCGGCCATCATTCTCTCTTCTAACCTCACACTTTATGGGGCATTCTATTACACATGAAATTTTCACACCTAGGTACCTCGCCCTAAGTGTTGTAAGTGTCATATAAGTGTCTCATACACCTTGACACCATGGAATAACCTATGTCACTATCCCTAGTGAATGTGGAGAAGGGATATATTGCATGAAGGCCAAAATACAAAGTGCACATGAATTATTATTAATATTCGTGAAAAATAAATTAATTAATTGTGAGAATCCACCTCAGATTTGGTTTCCTATTTTTTAGGGAAGGTGGAGGATCTCATGGATGACTGAAATATTTCCTTCTTAAAATCCTTGAGATCCCTAAAATACATAAGAGATATTTTCTCCCTAAATATCTTAGAGATCCCATTTTAGTGGATCTCATGAGTGATCCTATCCATGGTGGTTAAGCCTCCAAATCCTATATAATGAGGGATTTCCATGGAGAAGGAGGAATGGTGGAGATTTGAGGTATCAAACCTATGGTCTTGGGAGAAATATTTAGGATATCAAACCTATGATTTTGGGATCTTTGTGCAAGGGTTGGACGAGGAGGACTTGGAGAGGCTACTGCAACTTCATCTATAGTTTGTAAGTATCTCTTTAAAGTTATCATTAATATTACTTGGCCTATCCCCTTCAAGATTATGTATTTTTGAATTTGATTATCGATGTTGACAAATGAATTTGATTATTCTAATCTTGTAGAGTAGAGTAGGAGTTCTTTGTCTTTTTCTATCCATTGCATTGCAGGTATCTAGTGGTGTTGAAGAGTTTGGAGATCAAGCTAAAATTGGAGTAGTGAGGACGAACTACGGACTAAGGTGCATCAAATTTTCTTCCTTATCTTTCTCTTTCTGATTAGGTAATTGAATTCATAGGGATGTTAGTGTCCATTTGTATCTTTTTTGTCTTGGTAGAGGGGTATAGAATCCAAGGGGATATTCACATGTCTGCAGGGGAATTTTCTGATAAAAATGTTTATGTACCATATCACCAATATGGACCCATGGATTTATTCTATGGTTCATGATATTTTCATAGACTAATCCTCTTCCCCAAACTAACTTCTGAGTAACGAGTTATTCCCTTTAGAAGTAAATTGGTATTGAATTTTTACCTTGCACTATTTGAGCTGTAACTTTCTCATGTGAGCTATGCTTCTCTCTTGGAATAGCTCATTGGAAGGATATCACTAAGATATTTCATTTTAATATGTAGATATTGTGTGTACCTTTGGTACAAACAATTATCTAGATTTTGACTACCTAAAAATGTCATTTAGGCCCTCCAAATTGCTCCATAAGTTCAAGACCCTTAAATTCTAAAAATTCTTGCAGAAAAATGATTGATTTAAGGTTGTGATGGTTTATAGATTAGATTCATAGATCTCAAAATTGGGAGTAATCCCAACCATCAATCCAGTCAACCTTTCCAATCTTGTGACCAAAACTTTTGCAAGATTTTCGAGATCAACTTTGCAGGCCCTTCCCATCATAAAGACCCCATTAGAATGGAAACTTTCCTTTCTTGCTGGTCTTTATAAAGTCCAAAGTCCAATATCCTATCAAACTCACTCCATTGGACTTATTCATCGGGAACATTCTCCTAGAATGAGACCTTCCGATAGTCCTCCTCCGAAGATCCTCAAGAATAATTCCTTTTGAAAACCACCAGAAATAATCATTTTTTAAAATTGTACTCAATTGTGACATGGCACTTTCTGATTCATCTTCCCTAACTGACGTGGAATCCTTCATGGCATATTGATGTCGAAATATTACATGGAATTATCTTCTTCCCATGACCCTTTTGAGATAACTTTCTTGTCTGATAGATTAGATGATCAATGATCGTGCCGACCAATGGCCCCAATCATCTCGGGTTTCTAATTTGTGCATTGGTTATCTAGGTTGGATACTATCTTTTGAAAACACAACACCACCACCAATATTTCTGAATGGACCCTTCAGAAGCCACCTTTCAAATCCTTTTCATAGGTGGGATACCTATGAACAACATCATAGGTGGGATGCCTACATAATGGAGCACATATCGTTGTCATAGGTGGGATACCTGTGAACAAAATCATAGAGTGTCTTATTATGATAGGCCACTAGATGTGTTTGTTGAGAGAGGAATTCATAGATAGTATAGTAAAAGGAATCTATTGAAATCTAAAATGGTTGCTTCAGTTCCAATAGAGTGATGAATGGTGCCAACCATAAGTGGTATTTCAGATCCCTGAATATGTTTTGTTGTGACTCAAAACAGGAAAATTTGGATTTATCTCCAACCTTGGTCACTTGGCTTAAGGGCCAATAAATATGAGAGAAACCCAACATGAACCTAAGGTATAATTTGGAAAGGACTAAGAAGATACAAAGCTCTATTACATTTGTTAGGGCTGGCCAATTATAAATGACTTGGAACTTGGCTGGGTCCACATGCATCCCATGTTTATCCATGATGTATCCTAGATACTAAATTCTCTACATGCAAAATGAGAAGTTATACAAATTGGAATATAACTTATGTTTCTAGAGAGTGCTCAAGATTTGTTGAGTGTGTTGAAAATGTTCTACCCAAGTTCTATTGAAGATGGGGATGTCATCCAAATATACGACCAATTTTTTTTTTTGAATGAACACAACATAACATCCATCATTCTCATGAATGTTATTGAAGCATTAGTAAAGCCAAAAGGCATGACCAACCACTCAAAAATCCCTTCTTTATAATTGAAGGTGGTATTCCATACATTGATTTGTTCAATCGAGACCTAGTGGTAGCTTGAATTCAGAAAAATGTTACTAAAGAAATTACCACCATTAAGATAATCAAGAAGTTTATGATTATGGGAAATTGGTTATCGGTTCTTGACAGTGAGTTTGTCCAAGGATATATAATTAATGTAGATTCTTCATGTCATTTCTTTCTTCTACACCCATATAATGAGGCTCCCACAAGGTGGAGAGGTTGGTCAAATGTTGTCCTTTTGGATGAGATCATTAATTTGATGTTTTTTTCCCTCATTGTATGTAAGAGAGAATATGTATAATAGGATATTAAGTAAAGGATCATCAACTATCAATTCAATTGAATATTTGATCTAACATTGCATAGGAACCCTCTTAGGTGAAGCAACAATATCTTTGTATTCTTCTACAATATTGTCACCTACTTCTATTGTGTAGAGAGGTCCTATGTTGAGTAAATGGTAGTCATAATGAACTTCCATTCACATTTCGAATGAACCATGAAGAGAACAAATTCTCTATTCTAAGAGAATACCTTTTGGCACTAATTTTCCAAGACCAAGGAACTGAAATAGCCAGAACTACCACTGACACCTTTTAGAGATGGCCTCCCAATGTAACAATGACGCTATGAGGGATGGACTCACAAATTGCATGACATTTTCAAATATAGGGTTGTCCTTAAATAACACTACAAACTTCAAGTGGGGAAACATCACACAATACCTCATATTTGAAGGGATTGATTGCACAGGGAAGGTGACATTATTGGTTGATGCATAGGTATCATCCCTGGATCAACTAATCGATGGTGTATGGTTGGGGTTGTGACATTGTCGACATATTCAATGTCTTGATGACCTCAGTTGATATCAATTTCTTCTAGCTATCATTGTCAACAATTAAATGTAGTGGATTCCCCTTCACCCACATTTGTGAACGAAAGAGGTGCTCCCACTCCTCAGGCTCCTCTGACTCTTCTGGTTGGATATTTATTCTTACAATGATATCATTGGGTTCTATGCCAATGATTCAATTTCTGTTATATTTCTCTAAATCAGAGTCTGAGCTAGATTCTATTTTTTTTTCTTTTTAGTTAAATCAACAATGATTGTTTCGAGTGACATTCATTAGTGTTTTGCCAAGAGATTTTGTGGAATTCACACCACTCTCTAGTGTCCTTCTTCTACTTTCTATTACCCTTGTTTTCTTATATCTTGAACTCGTTCTCTTAAGGTTGAGTATCCTTTCTTTGTCCTTTTCTCTATGAGTCAGGACCACTTTTACCATGCTTCTATTGCAACATATTTGTAGACCCAAACTTTTGCTTATTCATTTTCTTAAATTTATTCTTGATTTTGATAACATATCGATAAACGGCTCCAAGTGAGGATATGTACAAGAAATCCATATCTATTTGGATGTACTTGTGTAGGCCACTATGTTACTTCAAAACTAGGTGTTATTCAAAGTCTCTAATACTTAGATTTGAGAGTAAGGTATGAAAGAAATCTATGTGCTCGAACACCATCTAGTCTCTCTGTTGACGCAAAGTTGTCCATCTCATGTATTGGTTATCATAGTTTCGAACATGGTATAAAATATTGTAGACACATATCCAAAATGTCACTCCCAATAACATTCGCACCAATATTTGACACGGGGAAAGGCATTAAGGAGCGCAAAGGTGATATTTTCGATGTCTAATTTTTTTCGAACAAAATAATAACCCTCTAATATATTTAACCATTCCTCTAAATCATATGCATCTATATTTATTTGAAATAAAGTAATGCCAAATTTAACTTGTACATTTAAGGGTGTCGCATCTTCAAAATGGTTTCTTATTGAAGGTGCCTCATTTGTCATTAGTATCCATTGAAGGATCTGGATGAATTATCCATCATCTTGTTCATCTATCGTAAAATGGATTCCTCCAGAAAAAACTTGATAGGATATCCTTATCTATCATATCTATTTTCATATTCCATGGGAGGCTACTTAGGCCGATGATATTGATCTTCCCCAAGGAAAAAAAATTTAAGACCCAATTTTCTATACCATGAACTCATTGAGGACATGCACCGAGAAACAATAAATATACTATTCCTATGATACCATTGATATGGATGATATGTTTTATAAGGAAACTTTAGTATATATTATCACATAAATCATAAATACAGTAAGTGATAAATGTCATTGCATGCACAGAGAGTTAAGAAAAACTCCAGAGCCTTCAAGGTAGAAATATAGTGAAAGATAAAAAGCTTGATACAAGAGAAGGGGAAAGGATATCATGAGATGAGTTGTGAATAATGGATTATTAATTCATATCTATGTGAAATAATCGGAATGTTGAAAGAAGGAATTTATAGAATGATCTAACAACCTTTGTCTAAAAGTAACCAAGGAAATAAAGTTGCCTTTGTTATCAAAGTGTGCAAAAAAAGCAGGGTACATGTGAGAATGGGGGAGTGTAGCATTCCAATTGGAGAAGGGTGGTATTTAGTGTCCAAGTAGTGATTTACAGTGAATCAATCAATTAAGTGAATATGGATATCTAAAATTGGTAAAATCCATGGATGGAAAGGAGTATTAGAAAGAGGACATAAAACAAAACATTTCAGAATGTTGAAATTCCAACCAATGATAATGTTATTTCAAGACCGGTTTAGTTGAGGAAATGGGGAGTGTATAATTAGATTGCAGTGCTAATGTCCAACTGAAATAGTGCATGTTACAACACTATGAATATTGAAAATTTATCCAAAATATATTAGGATAGGATTTGTTGCATAAAAGAAGAAGTTGCGAGATGGAAACATTAACAGATCTAGTGGATGGAAATGTCGAATGACTAGGTAGGGGTGTGGCTAGTAGGTGTAGAATAGTGTCAAGTGGTGCACAGTTGAGAATAATAACAATGCATAGGACATCAAGGTACTACAAAAACTCAATGACAACCATCTACGAAAATGAAGCTAAGTAATTAATTGAATCTTAAATGGATATGCATTGGAGTACATGATATAATTAATGCATGATGCATATAATAAAGATAGAATGCATGTGCATAGAATAGGCATGAAATATCAATGCTTGGTGTGTACTAATGTGCATTTGTGCATGTGGAAATGCCTAAACATGCTGGTTAAATGAGCATAGAACAAGAGTATTTTGCTGATATATATATATATATATATATATATATATATATATGAAATAATGATACTATAATATTTGAATAAAACTAATGATGGATTCTGTATCTAGGAAATTAATGATTATGGCATGATGATATTGTTTCTTATGGTATCCATCCATATGAAGAAAAAAGAGGATGGTAAGAGTGTTGACCAATAGAATTAGTCAAGGGAGTTGATGAGCTTCTACAAACATCAAAGGATCAGGTAGTATCAAGTAAATTGATAATATCCATGTAGGTATGCAATTGGGGTTCTTATGATGTATAAATGTTGAAGGGAATGGACGTAATAATTTCCTCATTCTAATAACAATATTTGAATTGATGTAAAGGAAGGAGGCCTTGAGCATGAAAATATTATTTGTTACTTGAATGCATGTGTGGGAAATATAATTTTATATTTTGTTATGTTGGTTTTAAGATCATAACCAAGTTAAGTCACCATATATTACTCATGTTATAACAATGAATGCCATTAGAAATGTTCCTGTGGGAGGCCATGCTGAGATTGGATATGGAAATGATATAGTTCCATCCAAGTGTGTAATTCTTTCCTCCTATGTAATTGAGGTTTGGACTGCAACGTTTTTACCTACACTAAATAACACAAAGGGATGATGTTCCTAGTGTTGTGTATGGGTTGAAGAGGAAGGTATCCAAAGGATCAGACAAGTTGTGGGGAAGAGTTTAGATGATGTATTGAGGCATGGGCCATACCTTCCAACTCACATGGTGTCATGCATTACATGAACATATGGTATTCTAGAGTCAATGCAAGGATGCATTGTTTGGATGTGGCCATGAGTATTGACACATTGGTTTTAATTATGGGTAATGTTTGACTACATTATCAAAATACCAGTGTGTTGATAATGCATGTACAATGAATGATATTTTCATTCTAAATAATATGATTATTGGTTGAATTTCATTTTTAATGTGAATAATGGTTGGGAATGACTGGATTGTTGGTAAAATACAAATCTGAGATAATTTCATGAACTGTTGTAAATGTGCCTATGTATTTAGATTTAGGTTGGG
The DNA here is from genome assembly GCA_009831015.1 of Picea engelmannii. Classification (NCBI taxonomy): domain Eukaryota; kingdom Viridiplantae; phylum Streptophyta; class Pinopsida; order Pinales; family Pinaceae; genus Picea; species Picea engelmannii. The sequence goes on along the minus strand of ML802681.1, from coordinate 82,830 downwards.
ATGCCTATGTGATGTTAGGTCAGAGAGGTTATATGTTGACCAAAGGATGGAAATCCTAGCTTTGTAATTGTATGTACATCATATGGTATTGTACACATAGGACAATGAAAAAATAAGGGGGAGGGGAGTGTAACATCCTCGGTTTTCATCCCCATGAATTATAATCTAATAGAATAAATGTGAATGAGGTTGTTGAGCTGATGTGTCAGGGTGAAGATCCCGTATTGATTTAATATGGCCGGGAGCCAAATTTGCATATTATGAACATTGAAATAATTAGTAAAAGTAACAGTTGTTGGCTGTGATACATAATAAATGAAGAATGATGGGGGTCTATTATTCCACAAGAGAGAAGGGTCCAAGGGGGATTTTATTCATGGGTATTAATAAAAACCACTTTCTTGGATTATTATCATTGTATATAACCTTGTAATTTGATGTGGAGTGTGTTGAAAGACAATCATTCAACTCCTCTAAGAGGGTGGGTGTAAGAAGTCACATCCCATAGTTATTGGAAAGCATGGGAATAAGTACAATAATATTGGGGAAGAGTGTAATTCAAGTCAAGAAAGAAAACAAAGAGAGGAAATTTCTATGGCTAAGCGGGACAGATTTTGAGCAGTCATGTTTTTAGATGGAGAAGAGTTTTTACAAGTAGATTTTGGGCATAAAAGGAAGATGTTTTGTTCTTATGTTATTCCACTATGTAAATGGTTTATTTGAATGTTGTTTGTTAGTTATTTTCTTGAACAAGTGCATTCAAGTTTAATACATGAGGTTAGATGCATCTAGAACTGTGGTATCATTCAAAAGGTTAAATTTGTATATGATATGTAGTTATTAAGCTACTTGAAATTAATTAGTAGTAAATCTTATTGATTTAATGAGTTTCTGCATAGTAATGTTCCTTTCTTAAGCCAGGGGGAACGTTACAGATATTAATTGGTCCAAGAGGTAATTCAAGGTATCATGATATATTTTTACTTTGAAGTGCCTTCCTATTAGGAAAGGGCACCATTTCTTAACTGCATGTAGTATGGCCAACATTTATTTTTCATAAATGGATTTGAGTAGGTTTGTTCCTTTAATTTAGTTACTTTAAAAGGAAATGGACCTTCCTTCTTTCTTTAAAACAACACCAATGCCATGCATTAGCTGGCATCAATACTACACAGAACCTCCAAATACAAGGATACAACAAAAATAAAAAGGTAATAGTGTTGATTGATTTTGGTAATACCCATCAATTACAAATTAGGAAAATATCTCAATTTCTTTGCATTTCCAACACCAGAGTTTCAAGTAGTGATTACAGATGGAGGTATCATAAATTGTTCTAGGAAGTGCCATAATATTAAGCTCAATATGGGGGAATATTTTTGTATAGTTCCATGATTTCCATACAAATGGGTGGTGTTGATGTTGTATTACGGGTCCAATGGATACAATCATTGGGAATAGTGGTCCTTAATTTTCAATATCTTTTCATGATATTTTCCTTAAAAGGAATGGAAATTAAGATTAGAGGTATCGACGGGAAACCCTCTAAGGTGATAAGCTCTAATAACATGATACAAATACTCAAAAAGGGACACCATGGTGCAATTTCACAATTGTGATCACTATATGTTCAAATATCTATATACTTTTCTCCAATGGATATCCAAATAGTTATCAACAAGTTCACCTAAGTAAATACCTTTGTTCCATCAAACTTCCTAAATTCAACCTTGGGAAGGTTCACTTGTTTTGAAGACCATCCATAAGTTACACAATTATTGGAGTTAAATTCCCCTAGAAAATTCTTATTATTGGATAGTTGTTCAACCCAAATACTACCCTTATTTTCATGAGTCCTTTAAGACAACTTATCAATTTTAGTGAACCTACCATTTAAGGCTTCTAAATATTTTTTCCATTTGTTCCAAGTTTCTATCCATTTTCTATTCCAAATATCCCATCGTTCTTTTTGTCCATTCCTTATTTTCATCCATATTCCTTTCCATATTCATTTCTATTTATGTTTGAGTATTCATCAAATCAACCTTTTTCATTGAAATGTCATTCAATTCATTGATTTGACTGTTCAATTTGAATAACTAGTTTTGTATCTCATCATTTTATTCATGACTCATGGAGGAGATTTATAGAGGTTTAAGCGGTGAATTAATTTTTGGATTTTTATTTGGATCCATGGAGAAAAGTCTCTAAATGTTTTAAAAAAAATGAGTTTGCTAACCACAAAAAAAGCTCACCAGAAAATCACTTATGCAAAAGCCCTAACTTCCACATGAAATATATCATAAAATATAATGATTCAAAATTTGAAAAAAATATCACATGTACTTCATTATGTCAAATTAGGATTTTGAAAATTTAAGAGTCCGAAACTTCATTGAAAAAAAAATATGTAGAAAATGAAAAGATAACTAATTTCAGGATTAGCTATAAAACTTGTCTTCCATGGACTATATATCTAAAAGTGTTGTGAAACAAAACCTCAAAATATTACCACCCCCAAAATTTCACTGTCTGAAACCTCTTAGAAAAAACAAGTTATAGCGAAAATCCCAAGATAACTCATTTAAAGCTGAATTCAGGATGATTCAAAAAGCCTATATTCCATAGGCTATATCTCCAAAAGTATAATGACCCAAAACCTGAAAATTTTACCAAAGATACTTTGATATGTATCCTATGTAGAATACAAATTTCTCTATCTGATTCATCCAAAAACAATTTATAGCTCAAATTCTAAGATTACTCGATTGAACTAGAAAAACCATAGGATCGATGCTCTAATTCTAAGTGTTATGAACCAAGTGTGAACCAACACCTTGAGAATGATAAAAATTCATTGAATGTTGGTGCACAATGGGAATACCTAGGGTTCAACATGAATTCACCAAAAAAAACCTCAGATATCGGCCCTTTCGGTAGCACTCACAAGTAGGTAAAGTCTCACCCAAGGTATCTATGAGAACTACATGAACCATGTTTCCGCAGTTATGAAGGGATGGGAAGCAACCCTCATAGTTATTGTACTTAGAATTAGTTCATTATATCTTATATCATGTGCGAAGAAACATAAGAAATGTAACATATTCATAATAACATGCTTATATCATATGTGCGCAATAAACATAACAACAAAAACACCATGACACATAGACACCATATTTAACGTGGTTGACCCAAGATGGGATACATACACAACGAGCGACTTCTTATTATATTATTCAGAATCATCCATTAAAAAATATGCACATTGTGCTCATATATTATGCCCTTTTTGTTCTCCCATCTCTCTATCCCTCTCTATCACTCTCACACATGCGTACTTGCGTACATTCATACATACTTACTTATTCATTATTCTCATACTTTCTCTCTCCCAAAACACTTACATATTTATACAATTACAATAGGACTTAGCCCATATAAATGGACCCAAAAGGCCTATCGGTTTCTAATGGTATTCCTCCTTTTGCATGAGATTACACCCATATGTGGAAGTGTTCCAATTGTCTTTCCTTCTTTTGTGCGCACTCTGTAGTTCCCAAAACTAGTCCCAAAATCCCACCCGAACAGGTCCCCAACACTCACATGTGGCTCATTATGAGCCACTCAGACCTTCTATTGCACTCCCTTCCACATCACAATGAAATTCTCAAAATTTTGCTTTGCAGTTGCGATATTTTCCTTTGCTTACACTTCTTGTGTGAAAATCCCCTATGTTGTTTGCGTGATAATGGGGGTCTTCAATTTTTCTACATTGTCTTGTACTACTTTCTTCATTATGCCTTATGCAACTGCAATTTCTTCTGTCACCCAAAAATCCTCCTCCTATAACGCTTCAAGCTTCTGCGTGAGAGTTTGTTGTTCAACACTTATTTGATTTATCTCTTGGTGCAACTACCTATTCTCAACTAATGCAATCATTTTCTCTATTGGTGTAAGAGTTCTCATTATATCCTTGATCTTTTGTTTATTTTCTTGTGCAGTTTGTAACATCTATTCTAATGCTTGTAGCTCTCCATTCTCCAACAACTGAGTCCACACTTGTGTACTCTCTTCATATAAATTCATGCATTCCTTATCCAAACTCCTAATTCTTTCCATGGTGGTCATGGATTTATTCTCTCATTGCTCCCTTTCTTTAGGTGGAGTACTTGGTGTTCTGCGAGCTTCCAAATCAACTTTCTTTGTGTGGAATCTCTGAATGGATTCACTTATATTTGTTACTTTCTCTTCCAAGGGAGTATATACCTCCATTGGTACCTCTAGGAATTTGTTGTATACCTCCTACACTACATGTTGCAACTTTTTTGTTTTCTACAAGGCCCCTTCCCGTTCTAGCATGATTTTGTTGTATTCTGCATATAATGCATCATTATTTGCAACTACTTTAGCCAAATCCATAGAATTCGATTCTACATGCAACTTGATATCCTATGTAACACTTGTATGTAGGTGATATAGCACCTTCACTGGTAAATATGACAACACTAATTCAACATGACTTAATGCTTGTGCACACTATTGCATTTCTGTCATGGGGAACTCTATGGCCCTTGCAGATGTCTTCATAATCTAGCGCTCTGTTGATACTAATGGTCACGGTTGTGACTCTTTTGTATTTTCTATGCTATATATATGTTCTTCTAATAGTATTTTGGGTTGGTGCTATCCTAGTTGATTCCAAAATATGGTGCAATGTAGCTATCTGTGCCTACACATTTATGTGTATTTCTTCACGTTTCTATGCAACTCATAGAAATTCTTATTCAGTTACTTATTTCACTTGGTATTCGATCTTCTTTAGGTAATCCTTAGTTAAGGCGTGGATACCTACCTCCTTTGAGGCTTTCCTCTTCTTTTGTTTATTCATTTATATCTCCTTAGGGTGTTCTTTTATTTTCTCTCCAGTGGGAGGTGTTATTTGAGTGTCACCTGCACTATTCCCTTGTTCTTCATGTTCATATTCTTCTTCTTGATCATTCTTTGGTTGTTTTGTCTCCTTCTATGTTGTTTCTGTCACTGAGGTTTTCCACTCTTCTTCCCAGTCCTTGAAAATCTAGCTAACATCCTATTTTGTTAGTCTGTATGTAGTCGACAATCATTCCTAATCGAGATCCCTCTTTTCCTGAATGTACATGGTGTGACCCTGCCTTGAATCACACGATTTATTTGTATGATTAAACTATCAAAGGTAGAATGTGTTGGACACACCTACCACACTTAGAGGGGGGGGTGAATGAGTGTGGGGCTCTTTTTCCAAAACTTCCCTCTTGCACAAAAACTCATCAATTAGCATTCAACATTTATTCATTACCCATTGT
>ML802681.1:49975-71112 GCA_009831015.1 Picea engelmannii | reverse complement strand
CAATTACTTGGCATCAACCAATGACATCAATCAAACCAAACCATTTACATCAATGACATATGATCCAACAATCTCCCAAGTAATCAAACCATTGGCATCAATGACAAACCATTGGCATCAATGACAACATGATCCAACAGAATGCATGGTGTGTCCTCAATGCATTGCCAGATTGTTTCCTGATAGATGTAGAAGGTGATATTGTTATCCATTTTCCTTTTCTTGTGCACTGTATGCCACAAAGAAACATATCTTTCTACTACGAATGATTTCTCCATACCTTCCAAGAACTAGGTTTCTTCTGGATCCCTCCAAGAAACTAATGTAATTAAAATAAATAACCAAGCATAATGGAACTTCCTTCCTTTCTCTCTTGATTCCCTGTAATCGGTTAAGAACTGGTCCACCAAAAAAAATTCCCAATTCATCTGCACTCTTGTTGTGTACTTCTCTTTTGTTTCTATTACTCTTGTTGGCACATGATCTCTATAACACTTCCTGAGTAAATTTCAAGAAAACATATGCATTACAAACCTAATAGAATAATCATTGATAATCACTACATCCAATCCGTGAGCTCCTTTGTGTGTGTCATATTTTTCCTTCATCATTTCTACTAATTCTTTCTCATGAGTCTTATCTGTGAACACAGGTAGTGGATCTTCCCTTGTTGATGGAAATCCTGTAATCTGCACAATAAGTTGGGTGTCAATCGACACTGGCCTGTCCAACCATATGAAACCTATGTGGGTACAACTCAATAATAAATTTATGGAGATGTTGATTTATGTGCTTCTGCCAAAATGTGGAATCTCCAACATGTTCAATATGTATGTTCATTGCAGTCCTATTGCCCACTCTTGTGGCTTGACTATGAGTATAAGTTAGTCTGGGATGAGTGATGTGTGCAGATAATTATTTGGCGCTAACTATGGAAACTTCTTTATAGATGCAAGGTCATGGTATGAAAACTTCATGATTCCTACTACACCCAAAATATCTCCCTCAATATTGACCCTAGGTGGAATCACTAATGTAACAAGGTTGTACTTCAGCTCCTTGGGAATGTTAACTTGCTTTGTTGTTTGATTTCTTGGTGGCACATATGACCTTGGAAAGTAGATTGGATCTGACACCTCCTCTCTCGAGGTTTCTTCCTGCACTGATGTTGGTGCCTTCTTAGTGTGCAATTTCTTTTTCTGTGATGTGGATGCTTGTACATTTTGTGGTTGCATAAATTTTTGTAAATCGACTATGTCTGTAAATCACTCGACTCTTCTCTAACTCTTTGTTCTCTTTGAATGTTCACACAATAATAATTATTTTTCATTGAACCTTGTCTTCTTTTAGAGGTTGTTTCCATTCGTTATATTCCTCTTCAGACCAAAATTATCAGTCCCATTCGATTGTGATTGCATTCAATTCCTTCTAGATTCTGCATTAATTTGTATATTCTAACGGATCTTGGTCTAGATTTTCCAACCTATCAAAATCTAGTTTCCTCTTTTCATTTATGGCTACACGTTTCCTTCATCTCACCATCATGTTTTCTCTTTAATTATTCCCCGTCCTCTCCACATGTATTTATCCCGGCTCGTCAATTCTCCTTTTTGTGTACAGTTAAATTCTCCTTCCTTTCCATGACATTTTTTTGTTCATCTCTTTTTTTGCTAATTTGACTTTTTGAAAAATTCTTGATTCAAAACTTCAAGCCTCTTGTCTCTTCAAATGTTTATTGTGGCTTGTCTCAAGATATTTTGTTTCTTTTTATTTTCTTTTTCTATAATACAGATACTATGGTACACATACTACACAGTCAAGCTAGTGCATGGAAGGACAACTGTCCCTATACAATTTTAGTCAACTTCCATTGACTAGTCCTTCCATGATTTACCCATTCAATTTATCCAACTGAAAAACATATGCCTCTATCAGAAATATTATCACACATGGACCCAACTAGTGCATTTGGAACTTTCCAGGGTTCTACAAAAAATTGATGTCATAAATAAAAACTAGGTCTCCCATCTGGAACTTCTTCTATTTAATATGTCTGTCATGCCATGCCTTTTCCCGTGATTTCTTAACCTACTGATGAAATATTGCAATGAAGTGGTCCTCCTCTAGTTCCAGTAGATCTAACAATATTTTCTACACTGTGCCAAAATATGTGAGTTGAGTCAATGCGATAATGCTCAGACTCGGCACAATGAACTCCATGGGAATAATTTCCTCCTGGCCATATACTAATCAAAATTGTGTCTTTCTTGTCAATTTATTACATGTAGTCCAATATTACCATAGTACTGTAGGAATCCTCAAGTCCTAGTCATCTTGATTTACATTACATTTCTTCGTCAGTGCATTCTCTAGGATCTTGTTAAACACTTCCACTATTTCGTTCACCTAAGGGTGATAAGGTGTTCTTTTCTGGTGATAAATAAAAAATTCTTATTTCAAAGTAACAATCATTTTATTCAAAAAAAGGCCCCCCTGATCACTCATAAGGACAAATGGTTAAGTCCCGAGTATTTTCTCAGTTTCACAATCACTTCAAAATCATAATCTTGAAATAATAACAACCATTTGCATATATTCCCCCCTAATACTGACATATTGACTAAGTATCTCAACACAAAATGATATGTGTACATATTAAAATGTGATCCAAGAAAATAATTCCTAAACTTTTGTGGTGCATACACCATTGCTAGTTCTTCATGCTCTGTAGTAGTGTAATTTTGTTAAGCAGTCAACAAATTTCTGCTGGCAATTACAATGGGATGATTCAAACCTACTTCCCTTAGTTGAGCTAGAGTTGTGCCTAATACTATAGATGATGCATCTACATGGACATGGAATTCCTTCTTCCAATATGGAAATACTAAAATTGGCGCGGTAACCATTTTTTGCTTCAAGATATCCAAACTTTGCTGACATTCTTCATTGCATTGAAACTTAACCTCCTTCTTCAAAACATTTTCTAGCAGGGTTGTGATCTATGTATATCCATCCCCTAATAAAATTCATGTAGTACCTTGTATGGCCTAATGTTGCTTGTAGTTGTCACACTGAAGTGGGTGGTGGAAAATCAACAATAACAACAATCTTCGTAGGGTCAACCAAAAGTCCTTGTTTACATACTACATGACACATCAAGATACCAAATGGTGCACAAAAAATACACTTCTTCAAGTTCAAGAAAATCTGGACCAATCTACATTTGTCCAACATCAAGCACAAAATTTCAATATGGTTCTTCAACAAACTGAACACTCTCCAATAATCCAAATATAATTATACAAATTTATGAATGAATTCTTTAAAAGTCGCGACAACAACTCGAGAAAAGACATTTGTCCTCATCTCCCCTAGATTCCCAGAAATCCCTTTCAGTTTTTAAAATGTAGTTGGAAAAACATCATCGTATTCACGCAATAAATCAATAATCTTATCGACAATTTATTCATTCCAGTAATCTTCAATGTTTGTGAATTTGGGATTATCCTTTGTACAAATATTCACCTTGCGCATTTTCAACAATTTTGCATACTCGACAGATTCAAGATCGGGACCCTCTATTGCACTCTATCCTTCAGTTTCTAGTATTTGCAAATTTCTTGGGTGTTTGTCCTCTTGGTCTTCTCCAATAACGGTATAGCATTCCAAAACCTCTTGAACAATTTTTGAATATCCGGGCACACTATATAATGGCTTCAGTATCATTGAATCTTCTGATGTAAATATCTTGTTCTTGATAATATGTAGAGCTCTATCTATCGAAGGGGAATCATCTTCAAACTTGAAAGTTACCTTGAACTTGCGACTCAATTCTTCCTAGTTTTTTGTTCCTCTGCGTACTTCTAGTTCTAGATACTAGTTCCTTAGGATCGTATCCAGAGTGTGAACAAATAAGTGTGTCCATTCTGTCTTAGGTATTGAGCTCCATGTCGCAGTGCACTGTGTAAGATGATCTGTAGGACAAATCAACCCAATATATTCATTTTATGTTTTGAACCTGACCTATAAAAACCTTTTACATTTTTTCCAATTATCTATTCTATCCTTATGCGCAACCCATGATCTTGTAGGAGTCGCTTTCAACGTGATATCTAAAGATATAAATCTCTATTTTTCTAATATATGCAATTCAAATTATTTTACAAAAGAATCTATATCTATTAGTCCATCATACTTCATAGGATCATGGACCTCAACTCCAATCCAACACAATGTGTGGGTAATATGAGCATATATCCTTGTAGATACTTCATGTAACCTTTGTTTCCAATATTCCAGGGATTCTTCTGAATCTAACACACAAGAACTTATATGATCCGGATTATTTTCAGCACGAAATGAGAGCGAAGATATAATAAAAAAATGTATAGAGATATCTCAGATATCCAATAATATGAAATAAATGTATCATAGATGCAACCATAAACACAGAGATACAATAATGCACAATTTTATATTAATGAGAGAAAATGTACAAAGACTGTAAAAATACAGAGTGAAAGACTCGTTAGAATAGTGGCAGCTTATCTCTAAGAAGAGATGTGTCCGCTACTCGCATTCACAAGAAGATGATTTTACAATGAGGCTCGACAAACCTTTTTATCATAAATAAAATACCAAAACCCTAACCCCGGAATATAAAAGACCAACAGTTTTGTGGACCCTGTTTTGGGTAGTTTGGTGTATCAACTTCCCGCAGGCCTAACTTTGGCATATGATCTCCATTTGGGGCGCACGGTAACTCGTTGGGAAGGTATTGTCAAGGAGATTAATTTAGGGGACTCAATCATTCTTTTGGCTATCATTGAGAATCTCGATCCTGAAATACCTTCATTTAGGCCCTTAAAATGGCGTTGGAAGTTAAAAATGCTAAAACTAGTAAATTGCCAACATTGCCAGAAAATTGTTTTGGGCGAATTGGAAAAGGTGGGTGGCCTTCGATATCCACCTAGATCATTATAATTATCCAACTCAGTACACCCTCAATAGTAGGATTAATATATTCATCCATCCATGTGGTCACATTGTAAAGGTTATCGAGTTATTTTCCCCTTGTAGGTTCAACATATCTCCTTCCTTCCGTAGGATCCAATGGTGAAATAACTCTCAAATATTATACTTCAAAGATCATTTGTCCCTTTTTAAAATCAATAATGGTCTGGTGATCGAAACCCCAATTGAGTCCAATGAACATTGAATAAGGTTTACTACCATCCACTATCTTGATTACTTCAAAATCTATTGTGATGCGCACTCCATTGATGTTAACATTCACCCTTGTCAATATTCCAATCACAACAATATTATGCTAATTTTCTAGCATCAACTGAACTAGTGACCAGATCAAATTTGGTTTTCCCATCATTTCCCATGTCTTCTTCAGAATGATGTTCACATCAGATCCCATATACAATATGATATTATCCATATCATAGTCTCCTACCTACGCATTAAGTCAGAATTCCCTATTTGTACTTTTCTTGCATTATACGTAGTTAACTTCTCATTGTGCACTTGATGCTTCTTTATCTTTCATGCATTGGTATATCATCCCGCATAATGCATTCAATGTAGTTCCATCCTTCATTAGTTCTAATAATGTCTTTAGGAAATGTTTCATATATCTTACCTTCTCAACTGTCCTTTATGTCATTGAGTGGTCATAGGATGGAGGCATGTCAAACATCGATGGCCTATCATACATAGTTTGAAAATTCCATGGTACCCATTATGTTTCTAACAAATCCTTCCATGATTTCTTGTATGTGTCTCTCTCTTTCCAAGGATCAAACATCGTAAGAGATTTTGTTTCTTTCCTGACCCACTGGTCAGTCTAAATTCCTTGTTTTGTCGCGTCAACACCTATTATTTCTCCTCCACACGTAGCTGTTGCTACCTGATGCAGGATCATTTCTCCACCTTAGCATTGCGCCAGCATTCCAACACATCACCACACATTTCATAGAGGGAGAGGATTTGAGCCTATCATTTTTAAATTCAAAATCTGATCTTATACGGATTCATGCTGTAAGGTCGAATGAAGACCAAGCCATGTATTTGTATAGGAATAAGTTAAGGTCACCTTTAATGGCTGATAGGCTGATGGATCTAGGTTCAATTCAGACTAGATGCCCATTTATGAAACTTCAATGTAATAAATGGGGTTAGGTGGAGAGGATAAGATCATAGAGCCCTCTTTTGTAAGGGGATCTTGTATCAAATTCCATTATGAGAATTAGGAGTAGGAGGATTCTAAGAGGAGAGCCTGAGAAGCTAGGAAGCTCAGGAATAGGAGTAGGAGAGAAGGAACTGATACTCTGTTGTAGACCAGTCTATGTACACATTTGTAAACAAACATTCATCTTAATACATTTTTTTTTTTTTCCTACACATGATGTGTTTATGAATTATCTGTATTCTATGAATTCTATCTGTGTGTTAATGTATGCTATAGATGTATGATAGGCTTCTTCTGCAGTAGGAAGATAGATTTACCTATCTTTGGATTGATTTTATAATATCGTTCTAGATTCTTTAGGTTGTGCAAGGAGTGCACAACAAAACATTGGAGGTTCTGTAGCCAGCACAAGGAGTGCACATGTGAACTCTGTGGAGTCAGAAAAGAACGTACTAGGAGGGCACACTAGAGTGATAAAAAAATCAAGAGGAACCTCAAGGTTTCTGAATACCTTAGACGAGGAACTGTGCATAGAAATCACAGAGAGATAGAGTTACTGAACACTCTCTAAGAATCAGCTCTGCTAGGCGGGCATCGATCAGGTTCAAGTGTGCACGTAAATAACTCTTTGTCAAGTTTAGGGAGAGGGGTATCAGAAGAATATACTCATGGAGATGTTTAACACTTTGTAGAAACTTCTCTACAAGGTGTGCTTTGAGAAAGAGGATGCCAAGAGGGCGAGAAGAATTTATTTTCAAGAAATCCTTCGATCTGAGTTTAAAAAAATCTGAGAAACACAAGGAGTGCGTGGGAAATCAAAATCCTCTAAGGATCAAGATCAGAAGAGATAACGGAAGGAGTGTGTGGGATTAAGACTTGTTCCAAGTCCTATATATCAGAAGAGATAACGCTTTCAAAAGTGAAGACGAGACCCAAGATAGTCGGGTTCGCTAGAGAAAGTTCAAAGGTCGAAGCCTTTGAACACTAACAAGATCTCCCAAGGCGGAAGATGTCCTAATCTCAGGAGGAGGAGCGACAACAACCGTCATATTTATTATAGAAAGGATCCTCGACCGTTAGATCAACGTCCAACAAACAAAGGAAGAATAGAGGAGAGGAAAATATCTCATCTATTGGATCTGAGCACGAAGGACCAACGACCGTTGGATCTGGAGGTAAGTGCACAAGACTTAATCCTTGTGTATACAGGAGGGTGGATGTTTCAAAGTCCTGAAGTCCTGAAGTGATTTGGGACCATCCATCGTCAAAGAGGACAGGTGGCATAAGATCCCCAACTTCGAAAGTTTATGGACAAGGAGGGCTAAGAAATAGCCGAAGTAAATCTTGGTTGTTGATTGCCAGGAGGGGTATGTGTCAAGAGGTTGTGCATTTCAGGTAAAATCACTTTGGGATAAACGAGTGCATAGGAGTTTGAAACTCCTAAAGTTGGAAGAGATGAAGGGTCGAAGAGCCGAAGCTTGAAGAGATGAAGCTTGAAGAGCTGAAGCCCGAAGAGCTGAAGGTCTGAAAATCCAAAGAGCCGAAGCACCGAAGAACTGAAGAGATAAATCACTAAAGAGTAGAAGTGCCAAAGAGACAAAGAGACGAAGCGCCGAAGAGTTGAAGAGGTGAAGCGCTGAAGAGCCGAAGAGCCGAAGAGTTGAAGAGGCAAAGCGCTGAAGAGCCGAAGAGCCGAAGAGAATCTAGATCGTAAGATCCAAAGGGTACGTGGTGAAAGGTCATGAACTTCGGGAGAAAAGAAAAGGATAAGTTTGATATTTGAGATTGCCTAAGCCCAAAAAACTAAATAAGTTGGGATCCATTGATTTGGAAGTGGACACGTGGTGCCAGATATAGAACTTCGGGTACAAAACACTTCGGGGGAAAGAAGAGGGTGAAAGTGTCGAAGTCCAGAAGGGGATCTCGATCATTGATCGAGGAGGAGGTCGAAGGACCGTTGATTTGGTTGAGGAGGCCAAAGTCCTGAAGCGGAGGCACAATTTTTGATTGGGGATAATACGTGTCAGTAGATCTTCAACTCCAAAAGATTGTCATACGGGGAAAAGAAAAGTTTGAGAACTGGAAATCCCAAAGGATGGATGCACGGAGGAAATCGTAGCCACACATCTACAGTGACAGGTTTTAGCATATCTTCCTCTCTGGAAGATAACTACTAAGGAGGAAGTGAGAGTTGAGAGTTGAAACTCCTGAAGGCCAGAGAACCGGAATGAAAAACAACCGTTGATTCGAACAAGAGCTACATGTTGACATATTGTGGAGATATGGGACTATGTGTGGAGGGAGGATATATAGAAGTAGTTGATCGCAGATAATTGAAAAAAGTAAGAGATCGACGGTCGGGAAGTCTTGCGGGGCTGGGACATGCTCGAACATTAATTTTCCTTGAGCGGGCTGCAATTGGAACCATGGTATTTCCAAGGGTATACGTGGTGCTTTGTAGTGAATTGTGGGGAGAAAAGTGGGTTGGTATAAAACCAATCTTTCCCACACCCTTAATCACATATTTTTGTAAGGTCACAACCCAAGTCCATATGAAGGAAGGGTCCATTGAAAAAAAGAGCTAGCGCCTGAAACTTGACATTTTCAGAAGCGCGTGAAGAGAGGTTGCGGGTATCACATGACCTGTGCTTTAGGAGAAAAGGGGGCCCGTGTATAATTGTTTTGCGTTAAATTAGGATCCCAAAGAGTCAATTTGACTCATAAGAAAGAAAGATCCTAGACCGGGAGGTCGCAGAACCCTAGGAGGTTAGGGGGGTTGCATCAAGTGGTATCAAAACTTGAATTTTCGTTGTAGATTTTAGGCGAAAAAGAAAGAGGAGAAGTCCTACTTTTTGCTTGAAAACAACATAAAAGAAGGAGGTGAAAGGAGATGATCTGGTAACATTAGATGATATCAGAGGTTCAAATTTGCCTGTAGACAATAGGTGAAAGGAAGGCAGGGTACTGATGCTCTATGAGAAGGTTGTTGCATGTGTGCAACAACAAAATTTTAAATAGCCAGGTGAGTTGTAAGAGAAGATGGAGATGCTCTTGTATGTACAGTAATCCATAGATTTTATAGAAGGGAAGGTAGAAGGTGAAAATGGCTACTGAAGGGCATGAGAGTGGTCGAAGAGAAGGTTGCAAGAAGGAATGCAATCTAGAGATGGATTTGGAGCTAAATGAGATAAGAGAAAGGATGGAACAACTAGAATTGAGGCTGCAGCAGGAGGCACATGTACACTAGAGGTACAAATGTCCTTTGAACAAGAAAGTAAAATGGCCTATTCAAAAGTTGTTGTCCAGAAAGCAGCAAAAAAAGTTGAGAAGGTGGCAGGGGGAATTAGAAAACCTCAGTGACATAGAGGAGGAACTGATGCACAACTGTGAACCATAAATTGGGAGACACCTCAGTGATGAGCAGGAGGTGAGATCAGATAAAGATCTCATAAACTGCCATGAGAGAAGAGATGAATTTTCAAGTTTTGAGGTGGGCAATGAAATTAGATCATTGGAGGAACTCATAGAATGTAAGGAGGACAGCAGTGGAAATTCATATTTCCAGGTGGGAAATGATATGAGATTAGCAGAGGATTTCATAAACTTCCAGGTGGGTAGAAATGTACTTTCAAGTTGTCAAGTGGGAAATGGAAAGAGATCAATCGAAGGTATCATATGTTGCCAAAGGAGCAGTGTTGAAAGTTCATATTACCATGTGGGAAATGAGATGGGATCGGTTGATCTCATAGACTGCCAGGTGGGAAGGGGGAAAGAATGAGACTGTCTGAAATTCTCAGGAGCTCAAAAGTGTGTTCAGGTCAGCAAGGAGTGTTGATAGGTGATTATTCATGTGGGTTTGTAGACCATATGAATGAAGATGATGAGAAGTTAGAAACTTCCACCATCAAAGAAGAATATCCGAAGAGTATTTTGATCATTGGAGGGATCAAAGAATTCCTACCAAACAACCAAGTGAAGGCCAATGCACATGATGAAAGTACAATAGCAGAGTAAGGACAACCAAAAATGACTGTCATGATGAAGGAGAAGGTATCCGAATTTTCCCAAGGAGAAGAAGAAGAGGAGAACACATTTGAGATGCTCACTCAATGGGAGATAGAATTAAGGATGTTGGAGGATTGGTTGTGTTAGCACCATGATTTTGATAGCTAAGGTTATAGGTTTTTCAATAGTTTGCAAAGTAATGCATGTTAGCATCCATATTTTTTTTCTGACTGGCAGCATTTAACATCTCCAAGGGTCATTTTCAAAAGGAAACTTATCATTTATTTATTCCCATTTCCATTTGCAACTGCACGTTGCAAAATTCATTGTGCATTGCAAAATTGACTGCGCACAACGCAGAGGATGTTATCGCGCAGAGGATGTTGTCATGTAGAATATGTCGTCGTGCAAAGGATGCTTTCACGCAGAGGATGTTGTCGCACAAAGAATGTCGTTGCGGAGAGGATGTTTTCGTGTAGAGGATGCTATCGCACAAAGAAGGTTGTTGCGCAGGGGATGTTGTCGCGCAGAGGATGTTATCGTGCAAAGAAGGTTGTCACACATAGAATGTTTTCACGCAGTCGATTTAGTTGCACAGTGGGTTGTCGTGCAGTGGATTTTCCTACGCACAAGCTACAGGTCGCACTGTGCAAATTATTGGTTTAGTGGTCAACTTCAAGATCAATTTCTGACCAACTCGAGAGGAATTTTGAAAATCCCCGAGAGATATTTGTCGGGGACAAACCAAATATTAAAATCCTCTCTCATATTTACAAAATGTGTCATGGTTTTGGATATTTGAAGGAATCTTTGAGCCCTATTTTTCAGTTTTTGTGATTTCTTGTCTGCGACATGTTTTTGCAACACGCATTCCAGCCAGCTAGAGATTAATTTCAAGAAACCGAGAGAGGTTTTTATTTATAACAATCTTAAATACAAAAATTGCTCTTAGTTTTGGAGAATTTTTTTTTATAAGTGATATATGATGTAATATGTAACGCCTATTTTCCAAGTTTGTTGCGAATTACGTTGCATTTGTTTTGTTGTAGGTTACTGTTGCATAGATGATTTGTTGTGCAAGGGTGACAGAGTGTCCAGAAGTGAACATGATGATTAATAACAACCATATGGTCTAATTTTGATCATGATCAATGTTTGTAAAGAATATTTTGGTTATGATTATGATTTGGCAAAGTCAGGTTTTCTATTTTTAGTGAATCCGTTGAAGTTATTGTTCTCTTTCAAAGAAAACAAATCCATGATTTTAGGAGGGAGTAGTTAGACCCTAGTAGCCAAGGGTGACATTAGATTTCTATATATTGGGATCATTTTCATGTAAACAGGGTTGGTTGTCAAATTGAGTAAATGACTACTATTGTATGTAATCTAGGTTTTTGACCGAAATTTAATGCAAAGGTCCTGTGAATTGATGAAAAGATTCTAGTTGTGATAGTCAGATGTATTGTGTCTCTTTCTTTGCGTATGTGTTTCCTACTACCTTTTATTTCATATCTTATACTGTCTATTTCAAAATGAATTTTCGAACTTGGGGATTCGTTGTAAAATGCTCCTTGTTCAAACCACTTAAAAAAAATGTTTTCCTCTAAAGATAACTCCAAACTCGTCTGCAACGACACTCCTGAGTTGCTTTCCTTTGTTTTCTCCCTCCTCGTTTCGGTTTTACACTGAAGAATGTCGCTCATCTATCCTTATCCTCTCAAGTCCGGTCATTGATTCATTTATCTCCATCATTTCCTCAAATCGACTCCATAGCCCAAGTTTCACCTCCTTGCGCCAATATAACCAGAGCCCATTTTATCATAGGTGTTAAATCTATCCATTGTTTCGAAAGTTGTATCCTGCACGGATACCATGCCATTCCTGAGAGAGCCCTCTCCAAATCTAAAGGCTAGTTTCGGGTCTCAAAATTGGTTGAAAAAGTTATCTTCATCGTCTGTTTAGCAACTGAACAGATTTACGGAGTGCTAACATTCTGGTGTTTTTTCCAGGGACTGAATTGAAAGAAAATTTCCATGGGAAGAACAACATTATTTCAGTTCTAAGGTCTGAGAGAAGCAAACACTTAGGCACATATTGGCTATATTTCTGCTCTGGTGACTCCACACATTAGAAACTCGGTTGAAGGTGATTCCACTGGCAAAAGAATCCAGAGCTAAAGTTTTCATGGCAACTCCAATCAAGCTTCAAATGCGATTCAAGGACTCCACTAGAGAAGTATGGAAAAATAAGGAACTCGAGCTTAAGTTTAGTTCAAGAAGTACTTTTCTATTTTATCAATATCTTCTTGTCCTTTCCTGAGTTTTTCAAAAGAATATTTCTTCACTTACTACATTTAAATGAATCTTAGAGATTTACCCTTGTATATCCTTCATTGCAAACTGTAGGTATACCTCCTTCTTATAGAGCTGATATTCACCAAGCTCCTTCCTCTAACCCATATGATGTTCATGATCATTATTGTGATCTTAATGAAACCAAAGTTGATATTGTTTCTTCTATTCTTAATACTGTACCCTCCAAGATTCAAGAAAGTTACAGTCCTCTTAAATTGCCTTCCATCCTTGATGAATTTCCTCTGAAACATTATAAGTACCTTCCTAGGTTCGATGGAGAGATCGATGGACATTCAACTGAAAAACATATTCAAATCTTTGAGAATTTTATGGATAATTTTGATATTGAACATGATGATGTGTCTATGAAGGTCGTTTCTCAGTCCTTACAAGGAGATTCGAAAGCATGGTTTAGACATTTTCATTCTCAGTCGATTAGCTCATGGGATGAATTGAGGGAAGATTTCTGTAGATTTTGGGGTGAGATAAAGTCATGGAATCTACTCCTTTCATAGTTTTATGGCATGCAAAGAATGAAATATGAAACTATCTCAAATTGCAATAGGAGGTTTGCTAGTATTTATTATAAACTACCTAAAGAAGTCCAACCTCTTGAAACTGCTGCCATGCTCCATTATGTAACAACCTTTCAATCAAACTTATATTTTCTTCTGATGGAGAGGAATTCTATGTCTTTGTAGAAGATGTTCAACAATGCTAAGGAAGTTGCAGAAAACATTCAAGCATGTAAGGAGCTGCAAAATCAGATTTTGGATGAGAAATTGAAAGTTGAGGAACCATAGACTGTGCATAATATGTAGGAGGCTGATTGTGTCATAAGTTTTCTTGAAGGATGTCATGAGGATGTGTTTGCAAAAAATGATGATCATCTTGCAGAACAATCTACTCTCCCGAATTGCTTTGATATTGATTTCAATTTAGATCCATGCTATCATGAGCTAGAAACCGACTGTTTTATGTATACATTTGTGGATGGCCATGAATGTGAATTTGCAGGTCATCTTGCAGAAGATCAAGTTGCTGCCTCAATTTTCATGTTTGATGACATTACAAAGGTTTTTTGTGAACCCAAGTATGATGGGTACAATGATTCTTATGAGGTTGACTCTTTAGAACAAGCAGTTTCACTTTCTGAATCTAAAAATGATTGTTTTCAGCAACCCAAAGAAATTGGCAAATGTGCATATGAAAATAGTGAAGAAAATGAAGAAAGTTTTGAATTAGAGGCAACAAATTTTCCATTGTGTTTTGCATCTTTCAAATTGATGAAGAAAAATATTTATAATGTTTCAAATCAGAAATCCTCCAGGCGTGATGTTGAATGTGAAGAAAGCAATAGACTTGCCAATGAAAGTTATCTTCCATTATTCTTTTCTTCCTTTGAATTGTTAAAATAAAATCATGAGATAACAGAGGAAGAAATGAAGTATGACTGCATTCATAGTGACGTTGTTTTACATGAGCAAATTGTTAACAATGAAGAGGACCAAAAACATACTCATACCTTTAATGACCCTATTGTTGATTACATGGAAGGGTATTTCAGTTCATATTTGCAGGCTGTGATCAATTATCATCTTGGAAATAAATATGATGGTCAATCAACGTCAGTGTTATATATGGATTTCTTGCCACTAGGGGTTTCATTTCAATCAACACTGTCTTACTGTCTTCTTATTCAGAAGATTGTTATTTCCAGCAGTATCAACATACTTTTCATCCTTTTTGTGGTAATCAACAGGTTGAATTACATGAAAACAAGTATGAAGTGGAAGGGGTGAAACATGATTGTTGTTTTATGCACGTTCTGGAGGATCCATTTGTAGTTTTGTTGGAGGTGACAAGCAATCTCAATGTTTTTGATTTTTTGAGATTCAAATTTATAGAAAAATATTTGAATGACTTATCAGTAAACAAGCTTTGGAGAAAGCATGTGAAAAGAAAGAAAAAAGTTGATTAAGTGCTTGCATGGTTGCATTGGAATTTTGATTTCACTTGATTGACATCTTTTTCAGCAGTTAGGGTAGGTAGGAGTGAGAATAAGCTCGGTACTATGAGCATTTCTTTTAGCAATCTGCAATTTTTATTTTCAGCTTAGTTTCAGATTTCAGTTTGGAGCATATACAATTTTGGATATTCAGCGGATGTAGGTTACAAGTTACAGTTGGAAATTTAATTTTGGGAGAAGCCCAATGGATTGGCACCTGGTCTATTGTTATTTGCTACCTCACATGGAGGATAACATCCCCATTGGAGCTAGCTCTTAGCACCATGATTTTGATATCTATGGTTAGAACCCATATTGTTTTTGTGACTGGAAGCATCTAACATCTCCAAGGGTCATTTTCAAAAGGAAATTTATCATTTATTTATTCCCATTTCCATTTGCAACTGCGCACTACAAAATTCACTGCGCACTACAAAATTTATTGTGCACTGCGCAAGGGATGTTGTCATGTAGAGGATGTTGTCGTGCAGAGAATGTCATCGTACAGAGGATGTTGTTGCGTAGAGGATGTTGTCGCGCAGAGGATGTTGTCGCGCAGAGGATGCTATCGCATAGAGGATGCTGTCACACAAAGAAGGTTGCCGCACATAGGATGTTGTTGCGCAAAGGTTGTTGTCATGAAAATAAGGTTGTCGTACATAGGATGTTGTCATGCAGTGGATTTCGTCGCGCATAGGATGTTGTCACGCTGTGGATTTTCCTGCGCACAGACTATAGGTCGCATTGTGCAAATTACTGGTTTAGTGGTCAACTTCAAGATCAATTTTTGACCAAATGGAGAGGAATTTTGAAAATAAATGAGAGTTTTTTTCGAAGACAAACCAAATAATAAAAACCTATCTCATATTTGCAAATTTTTTGAGTTTTCGTGATTTCCTGAGCCCTATTTTTCAGTTTTCGTGATTTCTTGTTTGAGACATGTTTTTACGACACGTATTCTGGACAGATGGAGATTAATTTAAAGAAATTGAGAGAGGTTTTTATTTATAACAATATTAAATACAAAAACCTCTCTCAGTTTTGGAGAATAGTCTTTTATAAGTGAGATATGATGTAATATTTAACTCTTATTTTCCTAGTTTGCTGCGAAATACACTGTGTTTGTTTTGCTATATATTACTGTTGTGTAGATGATTTTTTGTGAAAGGGTGACAGAGTGTCCATAAGTGCACATGATGACTAATAACTGCAATATGGTCAAATTTTGATCATGATCAATGACTGTAAAGAATATTTTGGTTACGATTATGATTTGGCAAAGTCGGGTTTTCTATTTTTAGTGAATCCATTGAAGCTATTGTTCTCTTTTAAAGAAAAAAGATCCATGATTCTAGGAGGGAATAGTTTTACCTTAGAAGCCAAGGGTGACATTAGATTTCTATATATGGGGATCATTTTCATGTAAACAGGGTTGGTTGGAAAATTGAGTAAACGACTGCTATTGTATGTAATCTGAGTTTTTGACTAGAATTTAATGCAAAGGTCCTATGACTTGATGAAAATATTCTAGTTGTGATAGTCATATTTATTGTGTCTCTTCCTTTGCATATGTGTTTCTTGTTACCTTTTATTTCATATCTTATACTGTCTATTTCAGAACGAATTTTCGAACCTGCGGATTCGTTGTACAACACCCCTTGTTCGTGCCACTTAGAAAAAACATTTTCCTCTCAAGATAACTCTGAATGTGTCCGCATCGATGCTCCTAAGTTTCTTTCCTGTGTTTTCTCTCACCTCATTTCAGTTTTACAATGAAGACTGTCACTCGTCTAGACTTATCCTCTCAAGTCTAGTCACTGAGTCATTTATCTTCGTCATTTCCTCAAATCGACAACATAGCCCAAGTTTCACCTCCTTGCGCCAATATAACCAAAACCCATTTTATCATAGGTGTTAAATCTAGCCATTGTTTCGAAAGTCATATCCTGTGCGGATACCATGCCATTCCTAAGAGAGCCCTCTCCAGATACGAAAGGCTAGTTTTGGGTCTCAAAGTTGGTTGAAAAAGTTACCTTTGTCATCTTTTTATTATTCGAACATATTTACGGAGTGATATTGGGTTGGAAAATCCAGAACTAGCGAATGACTGCCAGAAGAAAGTCATGGAAATTTCAGGAGAAGAGCATTCAATAGAATTGCTCTAAATTTTCAGCCAGGAAGATGAATAGGAAATGACTGCAGCACTAGAGCTTGCAAATGAAGAGGAAGAAGATATCATAGACTTTGGTGAGATGCATGAGGAAGTGGAAACCCTAGAAATAAGTAGGCATATCCAACATGCTTAGTTGGAGACATATGGAGGAGCATACCAGCTAGGAGAGAAATTATAGGAAGATGGAGATGTACCAGCAGAGGAGCTGACAAAACCCAATATATGAAAGGGAGAAACTGAGCAGCAACTCAGTGTGGAGACTGAAGAACTAGAGTCTGCAACAGAGTGGAAACTTAGTTCCACAATGGTAAATAAAGACAGCATGGGGCATTAGGATGATCTTCCATTTGAGGAGAAAGTGAAACAGAGAGGACTGCATAAGAAGAGCCATCCACTGGAGCAGTTGGACAGGGTGATAGAGGAGATAAGAAGGTTGATGTTGAGGTCAATAGAAGTAGTCAGAAAAGGGAAGATGAATAGGGGATAACCGGCAACAACAACAGGGAAGAAGGAGAAGCAGCATCCGCAACATCAACGACATAACTAGAGAGGAGCAAGAGCATAATTCCAAGGAAGAGTTTGGGATCCAAGAGGATTTCAACACTGGGGAAGAGGAGATCATGAGAAGGAGCTCATGATTTTCCCAACAGTTGAGTATGATGCAGGAGCATCACTCCACCTCAGTAACATGCCAACATTTGAGCACAACAACATTCATTTCATAGAGGGAGAGGACTTGACCCTCCCATTTTTAAGTTCAAAATTGGATCTTATACGGATTCATGCTATAAGGTCAAGTGGATACCAATCTATGTCTTTGTACAGGCATAAGTTAAGGTAGCCTTTAATAGCTGACAGGTTGATGGCTCTAAGTTCAATTCAGAGTAGATGGTCATTTATGAAACATCAATGTAATAGATGAGGTTAGGTGGAGAGGATAAGCTCGTAGAGCCCTCTTTTGTAAGGGGATCTTGTATCAGATTCGATTATGAGAATGAAGATTAGGAGGATTCTGAGTAGAGAGCCTGAGAATCTCAAAAGCTCAGGAATAGGATTAGGAGAGAAGGAACTGAGACTCTATTGTAGTCTAGTCTATGTACACATTTGTCAACAAACATTCATCTTAATACAAAGAAAAGAAGTTTTTCCTACAAATGATGTGTTTATGAATTATCTATATTCTATAAATTTTATCTGTGTGTTAATGTATGATGTATATGTCTAATAGGATTCATATGCAGTAGGAAGATATATTTACCTATCTTTGGATTGAGTTTATAATATCGTTCTCGATTCTTTAGGCTGTGCAAGGAGTGCACAACAAAACATTGGAGGTTTTGTAGCCAGTGCAAGGAGTGCGTATATGAACTCTGTGGATTCGGAAAAGAATGTACCAGGAGGGTGCACCAGAGCGATCACAAACTCAAGAAGAACCTCAAGGTTACTAAATACCTTAGAGTAGGAACTGTGTGGAGAAAGAACAAAGAGACAAATTTATTGAACACTCTGTATGAAAGAGATCTTCCAGGCGAACATCGAGAGGGTGCAAGTGTGCACAGAGAGAACTCTTTGTCAAGTTCAGGGAGAGGAGTATCAAAGTAAGATACTCACAGAGCTGTTGAACACTTTGTAGAAACCACTTTGAAAGGTGTTCTTTGAGAAGGAAGATGCCAAGAGGGAGAGAAGAATTTATTTTCAAGAAATCCTTCGATCTGAGTTTAACGAAATTCCAGAAATGCAAGGAGTGCATGGGAAATTTAAATCTTCTAAGGATCAAACTCAGAAGAGATAACGCAAGGAGTGCATGGGAATCAGAGTTATTCCAAGTCCTAAATCTCAGAAGAGATAACGATTTCAAAAGTGAATATGAGACCTAAGATAGTCGGGTTCACAGGAGAAATTTCAAAGATCGAAGTCTTTGAAAAATGAAAAAATATCCCAAGGCATAAGAAGTCAAAATCTTAGGAGGAGGAGAGAAAAAATCTTAGGAGGGGAGAAACGTGTGCATAGGATTTTGAGACTCTTGAAGCCCAAAGAGCTAAAGAGCTGAAGAGTCTAAGCGCCAAAGAGTTGAAGCCCAAAGAGTCAAAGGGCCGAAGAGCCGAAGATTCGTAGTGTCGAAGTGCCGAAGCACTGAAGAGCCGAAGAGCCAAAGCACCGAAGAGAGGAAGCTCCAAAGGGCTGAAGCTTTGAAGAGTCGAATCTTCGAAGAGCCGAATTGCCGAAGAGCAAAAGAGCCAAAGAGAATCTGGACCGTAAGATCTAGAGGGTACATGGAAAAAGATCGTGAACTACAGGAGAAGGTAATCTAGGAGAAAAGTGAAGGAGAGGTTTGAGATTTGATATCGTCGAAGCCCGAACAACCGAAGCAGCTGGGATTTGTTGATTTGGAAGTGGATGCATGGCAATCGATCTAGAACTGCGGATATGAAACACTCCGAGGGAAAGTAAAGGGTGAAAACTATGAAGTCCTGAAGGAGATCTTGATCGTTGATTGAGGATAGGGTCAAAGGACAGTTTATTTGGTTGAGGAGGCCAAAGTCTAGAAGCGGAGGCACAACAGTTGATTGGGGAGAATACGTGTCAGCAGATCTTCCACTCCGAAATATTTTCATACAGGGAAAAGCAAAGTTTGAGAATTAAAAATCCTGAAGGTCGGGCGCATGGAGGAAATCCTAGCCACACATTTGTAGTGACAGGTGTCAACATATCTTCCACTCTGAAATATACCTACTAAGGAGGAAGTGAGAGTTGAGAGTTGAAACTCTCGAAGGCCAAAGAACCAGAATCAACAACAGTCGTTGATTCAAACAGGAGCTACGTGTCGACAGATTGTGGAGATATGGGACTATGTGTGGAGGGAGGATAGATAGCAGTCGTTGATCACAGATCATTGCCAAAAGCAAGAGATAGACGGTCGGGAAGGATTACGGGGCCAAGACATGATCAGATGTTAATTTCCCTTGAGAGGGCTGCAATTGGAACCACGGTATTTCCAAGGGCATACGTGGCACTTTGTAGTGAATTGTGGGGCAAAAAGCTGGTTGGTATAAAACAAATCTTGCCCATGCCTGCAATCACATATTTTTGTAAGTTCACAGCCCATGGCCATATGAAGGAAGGGGCTATTGAAAAAATGAGCTAGTTCTTGAAACTTGGCATTTTCAGAAGCGCGTAGACAGAGGTTGCGGGTATCACAGAGCCTGCGCCTTAGGAGAAAAGGGGGCCTGTGTATAATTTTTTTGGGTTAAATAAGGACCTCGAAGAGTCAATTCAACTCAGAATAAATAAAGATCCTAGACAGGGAGGTCGTAGAACCCCATGAGGGTAGGGGGGCTACATCACTACCCTTGGTCGATCATCACACTCTTCTGTTACTATCATTTTCACATGCTAGTTCCTCTTTTCCTTCCACTTCACAATCATTTGTGGATAGTATTCCATTGCATGATCCAACTATCTATAGTATGTGAACGTTGTACAAGGATTCAAACAATCTCGTGCCAAATGTCCAGGCTAGTTACAGTTATAACATATAATTGTTCCTCTTCCTCTGTTGAATCCTCCTCTTCCCCAACCTATGAATCCTCCTCTTCCTCCTTGATTATATCCCCTTGGAGTATTATATTTTGGTACTCTTCATTTCAATCTGTCTTCCCCTTGAACTCTATATGCATTTGTGGTGCGTTCTCTCATTATATCGAGTGCATGATAGTCCTTTTTGTCATGTTCCATGGACTTACCAAAATTAAAAAATAACCTTTTTGTGGTTCTCTAATATTTTTGCACCAAGGGACAAGCAGTTGGGTGATGACCCATCATTCTTCATATCTCACACCATACCTCGAATCATGAGGCCAATGGATTTGGGGCTCCTATAGCCAAATATTCTTTAAATGCTAGACACTCATTCTTATCATGACCTTCATTTCTGCATGTAACACACCATAATTCTTTGCTCTTTTCCTTCCCTTTAGCAAGCTCCTGCAACTGAATTGTCAATTATTCTATCTGCGATTGAACTTGACCCATCCCTGTGCCATTTTATCCTACAGGGGATGCTTACAACTTCATGGTGATCTCTAGTGCTTTTGACTACGACATAATATTCTAATGCGTCAATGGACATCATATATGTGGTAAACATCATGTAATGAACCATTCCATATGTCTCTCATATGGAATATGGAAAGTCAATCTATCCATCAATTTCTTGAATCTATGGTCAAAATCCCATATTGATTCATTATGCAATTGTGTTAAGCCCTAATATTGGCTCATTACCACTTAATTGGGGCATATTAGATTAGTAATGTTATTTTATTTATGTCGGCTTTAGGACATTAGTTGTAATTTAGATTAGTAATGTTATTTTATTTATGTCGGCTTTAGGCCATT
>ML802681.1:15809-45412 GCA_009831015.1 Picea engelmannii | reverse complement strand
TTTATTTATGTCGGCTTTAGGCCATTAGTTGTAATTTAGATTAGTAATGTTATTTTATTTATGTCGGCTTTAGGCCATTAAACCTCCTAGTCTCCTATATATACCAAGGAGACATTTTCATTTTGAATAATCTTGTACTTGAAAATTTAAGTGGGGTAAAAGGAGGTTGCCCCCTCGAAGAGGCTTATTATCTGAGATTATCTCTTTTTCAAGGCGTTGAGTACTTTTCCTGAGGTTTTTCTATGCTATATTGATGTTTGGTTCTTAACAAATTGATTAGTCTCTTTTGGTTCCATAATACACTACAACTTGGACTTTGGTTTCTGGAAATATTTTAACAAGGTCTTCATGATGTCTTTCAACATTATAACTTGTCCCGCGGGTGCAGTGGGTTGGTACTTCATATACAAGAGTAACACGTGATATCTGAATGTCGTCACTAACTGCATGATTTTCTCATCATCATCCTGGACGTTCTTCACGATCCATATTTCTTCATTAGACAAATAAGTGTTGTTTTATATCTCTGTTTCTGCTCCATGAAAGACACGCATTCTCAAAGTGGGGTCTACCCCTGCCATGGTGTATTGCACAATATTTCTCCTCGGTGTCGCTAACTGAATATGGGTTGGCCTACTATTTCCACTAATCTTACTAATTTTACTACTATCCTTTCTTCCTTCACTAACTACAACTGTTCATGAAAATATTTCATATCTAGGAGATGCACATGGAGTCGTGGGTTCGACGTAGAGTCTGGCCTAAGTGGGGTTAATGGGATGTAATGATTTTTGTTGGATTGAGCTAATGGTCCTTTTCCTTTTCCTATGTGCACGATATTACTTCTATCAGGAGCACTACACCGATGTCTCTTTCCTCAACTTTACTATGTTTCTCTTCTTTATCATCCACAGTCCTTTTCCTACTGCACCAAAATATTATTCCACTATGCAACACTCCAACCTCTTCTTTTGTCGCACCTTCTTCTTCTCTCGACATTCTGAGCCCATCTGTTCCTTATATATTCTTTTGTGCATCCCTCTTTTCCATACTCTTAGACCATCACATGGTTAGCCCCAAGCACCCCTGTGCATGAAGGTGCCTAGCTACTAGGGTGATCAGATTCCAACTTCATAACCCCCTAATCGAACAACAACATCTTGATCCAAGTAGACAATGATTTAAAATATCTTCCACGCATCCCTTTAAATAAATCCCTCTTTGCAATACTGTATGATTGGGCACAATCTCTATCAAAATGAATAATATAACCCCTCAATAAACTATCCATCCAGAAATCAACTGTGCGCGATATCTGATTACTTATGGTATTAACTTGATGGATCAACTTAGGGGTTGAACAACTCGGAACAACAATGTAAAATGTTGAACTATTCTTTTCAGCTAACCTTTGTAACCACTCATCCAAAACCATTGGAGAATCAACAAAGAAAATCTCATTTAAGTCTGTAAATACATACCTCTGTAACAACTTTTATGAACTCATCTATGGGTGCTTATTATTATCTCTAGAAAACTTGCTTTGCTTTGCCTCTAACCACTGTTTGAACTCTTCCTTAGTTGACCTCCACATTCCCCTCAGTCGTAGATCACGGTCCTAACAATGAAACCATTTTTTGGCACGCAGTGGGAAAACCCAAGGTTCAACATGAATTCATAAAAAAAACCCTCAGATACTGACCCTTTTGGCATCACCCATAAGTAGGTGAAGTCTCACCCGAGGTATCTATGGGAACCACGTGAACTAGGTTTCCAATGTGATGAAGAGATGGGAGGCAGTCCTCATAGCCATTGTACTTAGCATTAATTCATTATACCTTATATTATGTGCGCAGAAAGATAAGAACATGTAATATATTCATAATAATATACATATATCATATGTGTGTAATAAACATAAAAATAAAAACATCATGATGCATAGACACTATATTTAACATGGATCACCCAAGATGGAATGCGTCCACAATGATCGACTTCTTATTATATTATTAAGAATCATCCATTACAAAATATGCACACTATGCTCATATATTATGCCCTTGTCATTCTCCTATCCCTCTATCTCTCTCTATCGCTCTCACTCTTGCATACTCGCATACATTTATGCATACTTACTTATTCACTATTCTCATACTTTCTCTCTCCCAAAACCGTTAAATATTTATACAATTACAATAGATCTTATCCCATATCAGTGGACCCAAAATGACTAACGATTTCCAATAGTCTTCCTCCTTTTGCGCATGACAACCTCTATATGTGGAAGTGCGACAACTGTCTTTCATTTGTTTTCACGCACTACGCAATTCCAAAAATAGTCCCAAAATATTGTCCCAATAATGAATAATAGTCCACTTTAAGGGGGAAACCTGATTTTACAATATATCCAATTTATAAGACAATATATGATGAGATGAGATGATCCTAAGACTAGGTCTCCTTGGTATATATAGGAGACAAATGGTACAATTATAATGAAAGGGTACAATGAAGGGTTCTAGCCTACATACAAATATAACACTATAATTGTAGTAGTTCGATATCTAGGGATTAATAAGGGTTTTTATACTTAACATGCATCTTTATTTAGGGCTTAACATGGATCTTGAAGGAAACCATAGTGGGCATGTGTGACAATTTGTTGGAGCTATAAATTCACAAAGAAGGGGGATTGCATGCAGAGAAGGGGGATCCCAATCCTTGGGTTGCATAGGTTGAGTGGAGAAGAGCTAGGGGATTGGGATAGCTATATGAAAGCTCATCTGGATGTGGGTTATATTGGGCTATGAGAGACACCCTTTCTTATGGATTCCTAGCCCCATCTTGGGGGTGACTTGCTGCTGAGATTTTGAGAAACAAGGCTACGGTTGGGTGAAACATTTGCCCCCTGTAGTTAGTTTAACATTTTCTTTTAAAAAATAATTCTTTTACTTATGTCCATTATTTTAAATATGAGCTTTAATTGTTGTAGTTTACTCTAAGTTTTTAACATTTATATGTTATCGTGTGTATATAAATTTAGCTGCATTCATGTTTTAAAAATGTTGTTAAATGCATATCAAATTTTTTTATGCATTGCATTTAATTTAATAATATCCTAATTTTTTTTATGAATTTAGTAGCTGGGGACCTACAAATTATATAATACATATAAACTATAAAGTAAACGAAATAGAAGCATATGCTTCTCAAATGACTCTTTCAAGGAATTATGCACAAAAGACTTGCTTTGTTTTCCACTGAATGTTAGACTTAATATAGAAGTGGCATTTTGATGACCTAATATACTCTTTATATCGTCTAAGGAGTAGTTTGATCTCTCAAACAATAATACCTCTATCAAAAAGTACACGGATTTTGGATAATTATGTTCCTAGTAATTATTTGATACCTTAAAATATATGGTAAACACATCCTGAAATTATAATATTTCTATTAAAAAAATTATTGGGATTTTGAATAATTATGTCTCTAGTAATTCTTCGACGACTTCAAAAATATGGATGAGCACTCTAAAATTATGCTCCACTTCTTCAATATCCTCTAAAGAAAATGGGTCACACTGTGAAAGACCCAATGCAACGAGTATTATATATATATATATGCAAAATGAAAAATTATTTAGAAAAATTGCATAGTAAAATATTGATGAAAATATTATTAAAATTTATATTTACAGTTTTTAATAATGGTTTTTCATTATTGTACAAATAATTATCATATTTTAATTCTTAATAATTTTCTAAAAGTACAAATAATTATTTTACCATCCTAAACAAAAGTTTTCAAATACATCTCAATGCTCTACTCAACATTAAACTAATTTTAGATTAGATGTTAAAAAAATTAAGGACATCAAAGTTATATAACTAGTGTTACTTATCTCTTCATCTTTTTTTTTAAGTTCTTTCCTAAAGTGTTTGTAATATTAATATTGTTAATTCAATAGTAATGTTAATATTGTTTGTAATATTAATATTCTTAAAGGTTTTCCAAACATGTGTTAGTACTAAAGATAAAGATAGGGACGTAAGTTGAGGTTAAGAGTTTTATCATTTTAGCTTAACATTCATTCACTATACTATCTATATTAGTGATACTATACTTAATATTAATATTAATATTAATATTAATAAAGATAAAGATAAAGATAGGGACGTAAGTTGAGGTTAAGAGTTTTATCATTTTAGCTTAACATTCATTCACTATACTATCTATATTAGTGATTTGCACTCCTTTTTTTTTTAACTGAAACGGATAAAGATTTTATTGAATGATGAAAATGGGATTTTTCCGAAGCAACCCTTATTACAACGCTGACATCTAACTTCATCTACTTTTGGATTACACTATTCTCAGGGGATTTGGAAGAAGCTTTTATTGTTTACCATTAACAACCCTTTCATGAGAGTGTTGCCCTTGTTCGCCAACTGATCTGCTTCTCTATTTGACAGCCTTAAAACATGATAAAACTTGCACGAATTGAAGCCTAAGAGGACTCTGTTCAATCTATCCAAGGTTTTGTTGAGACTTGCGTTGCTAAACTGCGACTTCGTGGTTAAGTTTTTTATTATTATCTCCGAGTCCCCAAAGACTTGGAGGTCTTTGATACCTTCTTCTCTGGAAATAAGACAAGCTTTGGTTAACCCTAGCAACTCCGCTTGGTTATTGGATTTCATTCCTAGTCCCCAGCTGAAGCAGACTTTGTTCCCATTTGGAGAGTAGATGACCCCCCCGGCACCAGCTTCACCAGGGTTTCCTTTGGACGCCCCATCAAAGAAGATTGTAGTTATATTCTTTGATCGCCACCAAGTCTGAAATTTGTCATCATCATCTCTTATACGCCATTCGGGATTGACTGAAAGTGGCGCAAGGAGATGCTTACTCAGCCTTGTCACAAGTGGACTGAGCCACTTCTTTTCCTCGGGCTGTAGCAGGTGGTTCACTTTATAACTCTGATGTTGGACCGCTTCCAGGAGGAAAGATTTGGATTTTACCATTACTTGCAGCGGGGAGAGGCACATCTCTTTGAAGATCTGTTGATTTTGAGCCAACCAAATCTGCCAGCACACATATTTGGGAATGGCTGTCCAGATTTTCCGCCAAAAGGACTTGGGGGGGATTCTGTGAGGATAGGTATGCATCCAGGAGGCAAATAGTTCCGCAACCGAATTCCGAGGAGGGATTGTGATCTGAAAGTCTTGTAGCATGAGACTCTAGACCTCTTTGGCATATTCACATTCAATGAAAACATGTTGGGCTGTTTCAGCATTGTTCTTGCATAACGCACACCTGTGAGGTCCTTCTATGTTCCTCTTTTCCAGATTGTCTCCCGTAAGAATTTTATTATGCACCAGGGTCCAGAAGAACAAGTTCACCTTTGGGATGGCTAAAGGATCGCATACATCTTTCCAAAAAGCCGGTGTTTGAATGCTGAATTTTGAAGCCTGCAGTATACTGTATCCTTCTGCTGTGGTGTATACCCCTGTTTTTCCCCAACCCCATCTGTCTTTCATAGACCTATTGACGGGGGCCGCATCCTCCAACAAATCTTCAAGTGCGGATTGTTGCAGAGCTAAACGGGTTGGGATTCCGTAGAAATCCCAACCTGCCCACTTGCCTCGCTGGTCCCATTTCGAGAGGTCATATAAGTTCTTTATTCCTTCTCTTTCTAGCCAATCTCTGAGTTCTGCTATGTCTTCATTCTCTGCCAGAGGTGCTTTCCCCATTATGCTGTCCTTCCACAGTAATGTGCGTTTGCCATTTCCAGGAATTCTATAGGCTGAATTTTTGAAAAAACTGCTACTTTTACAACACAGTTTCCAGATCTGTGTGCCATTTACTGGACTGTCTTTTTGTAGATTGCTAAGAGTTTTGTTGATGCCATATTTTGTTCACAAGGTGAGACTGACTGGGTGCGCAGGCTCATTAACCAGAGTCCAAAGTATCTTACCTCCAAACGTTAAGTTGAACAGAGAGGGATCCCTTATTTGCAGCCCTCCATCTGCCTTGGATTTTTTTACGGTTTCCCAGTTTACCAGGTGAATTTTATTTTCATTGCCCTTTCCTCCCTGCCACAAAAAGTCTCGAAAAAGCTTCGAGATCTGCTCCGTCACTGATCTGGGTGCAAGGAGAAAAGTAGCCTGGTAGATTGGGAGCGCGGACAACACTGAATTTATTAAGGTGAGTTTACCTCCTTTATTCAGCCAATAGCCTCCCCACGCTGCAATTCTTGATTTGATTTTTGTGATGATGTCGTTCCATTGTGATCTTTTATTAGTTCCAGAAATAATGGGCAGCCCCAGGTACATGAAACTCTCCCAGTTCGCGTGGCCTTTGAACCCGAATATGGACGTTATGCTTGTTAGTTCGGACTGATCCGTGTTCCAGCAGTAAACTTCACTTTTCCCTTCATTTATTAACGCTCCCGAGCATCTACAATAGGATTTGATGACAAAGTCGATGGATTTCGCGATTCTAATGGAGGCGCCCTCGAGGAGCAAAGAATCATCAACGAATAGCGCATGATTCATGGATTCCACACCGTTTGATGCTCTGAGGCCCGAGATGTTGCCATTTAGTCTTTCTGCATTGAGTTTACGACTCATATTTATATTATGCAACAAATCTAAGACAACAAAAAGTATTCTTAACACATATATAATATTCATATTTATATCAGGCAACAAATCTAAGATAACCAAAAGTAACCTTAACACATATATAATAATCATATTTATATCATGCAACAAATCTAAGATAAAAAAACTAAATGAGAATATTATAATACCAATAATCCATGTAAAAAGTTCGAGATAACATAATTTGAAAATGCATGGGCTACTCCATTCTAGTACATAGATACAATAGTATTCTAGCAGTACAAATCCTATTTTGCAATAACAAAATAGTTTGAGTAATACTTAGAGAGTGAATAATCAAATGATTAACCATTATTCATCATCTTAAAAACCTACTTATACATTCTTCCTAGTGATTAAAATCGACTTCACGAAAAACACTAAATTTAAATAAGCTAGTCATCTTCATAAATACTATCCATTACATAACATAGTTACTAGCCAAACTAAGTCGCAAACTAGAGGGTGTTCTCCATCGTCTTGGGAAACTAACTTTGGATCCATATGGCGTACCCAAGTCTCTCTAAGTGTCATGTTGTCTTCCTTATTTCCACTCTATGCATCATCCAAAAATGAAGGGGGCAACAAGGCCATACCACACTAGTTGACGCTCCCTTGAGTCAACTCTACTTCTCTGTTGTCCTCTATTCTTTTGTATCCCCTTGAAATGAAGGATACAACTATGGATCCCATGCTATGACATGATCTCACAATTCAATCAATGTTTTCAACTTGTTCCATTTCCCCCCAAAAATTGAATCCCTAGCATTAAAGGCTAAGCTCTCTCGCTATATGGATCTAGAGGCTTCATCTATAAAAATACCTACCACTTTCAATCTTCAAATGACTCCAATTGTCATAATTCGAAATAATCATCCTACACAACTATTCCAAATTCTCTCAAACCATTCTTATTGATGAGCATAATATCACACAAGGTTGCTAGTTGATCATTGACCACCTAGATGTCATTGAACTTAGCTACTTAATCTAGAGGGTTAATGGGATTTATTGACCATCTACCTGATTATGTCCCACAATTACTCTTAAATAAGTTTATCATGCTACTAAAGGAGGCCCATCCAATCTTAAATAGTGTTGTATATCATCTTTCTCTCCTCCATGGCTCTCTGCAATTGTTCCCGGGCACTCTATCCTTCGACAATGAGGGGAGATACCTATCCATGAGATCCCATAGGCATTAGTCATCGTCAATGAACTCAATATTTAATTCATCCTACAATGTTAAGTTTTGTTGGTGCAATATCCTCAAGAAAAACACATGGTATCCAACATTGCAACTTGTGGGAAATTTGGCACAAAAGCTTCTAACTCTAGGTCTACATGCTTCAACTTGAGCCAAAGGTTCTCAAGATAACTTGCACCATATCCAACTTGTGTTCCACATGATACGTCACTTGTATCTACATATCTATGTCCAAAGTGACCCCATCCCACTGTATCTGCAGTTTTGAAAGAGCTTGTTGAAGCTCCTCGTAACTTTTCTCAGTGGATCAACTCTCTATACAACTTCCTCTTTGGCGAAGCGAGCCATTCATACCAAATCTAGAGTATACCAACTATGAACATCAATTACTTTCCATAATGCACCAGATCAAGGACCCCAAGGTGGGCATCGATTCAATGATAACCCATTAGCAATATAATGTTCAAACTATGATAGTCTATCTACTTATGTATTTGGGTTAACCTGTGATATTCTGAAGGTCTAGAGGACTATCTCTTGTCTGGAATCAATCAAGTAGGCTGTAACATCTATATTCTCTCAACAAGCCCTCAACATAACCTAAAAATAAGTAGGGTCTTGTTCCAATTTCCCAATCTATGATATAACTGATAATTTGATCTAGGTGGATATCGGTGGCCACCCACCTCTTCCACTAACTCAATGGTCCTCTATCTTCTTGGTAACTTTTCTACATTTTTTTGGGTCCCAAAATTTCAGGGCTTTTTTGAGGCCTTAATCAATGTTTTTTGGATATTCAGGGGGCTAGGGGTTGTCATCGACATGCCATAGATGCATCAAATTATTTTAATCCTCTGATAGTTCTTTCCAACGAGGTATCACATGCCCCAAATAGAGATTGTATGCAAACGTTGTGCCCCTAGGAAGTTGACGTATCAACTAACCACCTCAAGGCCTACTATACTTTTCGAATTTCATCTTCTAGGGTCATGGTTTTAATGTTTAGTCTTTTTTCCTCTTTGTTTTTTAGGCTTCATGATAAAATTCCCTTTTCGGCCTCTTTGTAATCATCATTTTGTGAATGAGGGTAGCCAACATCTCTTTCTCTTCAAAGATAAGCTACCACTATTCTAGCCCATTTGTGTTCTACAATATTCTACTATCTTATTCATTAGTAAAAGTGGGGTTTCAATATACTATTGTACTCTCTATATTTCTATGTGTGTTCCATTTCGTTCTCAATATAATTTGGATCAATAGTATCATAAAAATATTCTCCTTGTTATTTCTCGGTGCATATCCCCAATGAGATCAAGGTATAGAGAGTTGGATATTGAGCTAGTTACACATGGGGATGACCGCTCTCACTGGCCTAAGAATATTCCCATGGAAGAAGAAAAGAGAGATGATGGAGAACTAGATCCTATCAAGATGTTGCTTGAGGAAGACCTCGCACGACATAGGAACAAGATGATGGAAAACTTCACCTAGATCCTTCGATGACTGTCGATGGTGGGTGAGGAACCTTCAACAAGAATCTATTTTAGAGGTATGACACCCTTCAAGGTACAATTTAACTTTGATATCCCTTTATTTGAAGGCCAAATAGATGTGTATTCTTTGGAGAAATGGTTAAATATATTAGAGGGTTATTAATTTGTTCAAAACAAATTGAGATAAAAAAGATCTCCTTCATGCTCTTTAAATCCCTTGCCCATGCCAAATATTGGTGGGAAAGTTACTGGGAGAGGAACAATGAATATGCGTCTATGAAACTCAGTAGAGGACCCACTTGGGAATCCTTTTTTGATTCCCTCATGGAGACATTATACCATGTTGGAAACTATGATGACCAATACAAAATATGGATGATTTTGCATCAGGAGAGAGACCATTCGGTGTTAGAGTATGCTAACATATTCCATACCTTTCACTCAAATATGAGTATAAGAGACTCTGAGTAGCACCTATTTTTGAAGTACCATAATGGCCTACATAGGTACATATAAACATAGATGGATTTCTTAGACATATCCTCACTAGGAGCCACTTATTGATATACTCTCAAAATCGACTAGAAATTGAAGTAGCAGAATAAGTGGGAGTTCAGGCCTACAAATATGAAACAACATATGTATGATAAAGGTGTCCCCAGGTCACAAAAAAAGGGAGAACTCAAGGAAATCAAACCTCAATACAACCAATCCAAGCCACAAGAAAAGAAGGGTAATGGGAAGATGAAGAAGGACACTGGAAAGTGGCGTGATTTCCAAAAACTCCCTTGGCACACCATTGATGAATGCTACTAAGAAAAATAATTATTGGTCAAGCTTAAAGAAAAGGAGTTGGACCAAGACTTGAATTTTGATTCAGAACAACCAAAGTAGATCATCGATGTAGAACCCAGTGATACCATCAAAACCACAAAGATCCAAGCAAACGAGTCAAAGGATCTTGAGGAGGGGGAGTGACTCTTTCATTCACAAAAATGGGTTAAGGGGACTCCACTACATTTCATTATTAATAGAAAGATCCATAAGAACCTAATATCATTCGATCTCATCGAGAGACTAAAGTCGACGACAATTCCACACCCTCAATCATACACCATTAGTTGGTTGAGCTAGGGATGAGACCTTCACATCAGCTACCAATGCCACCTATCCTATGACATCAATCCCTTCAAAGATGAGGTATTGTGTGATGTTTCCCCACTCGAAGTTTGTGATGTTATTTTAGGAAAGCCTTATATGTGGAATATTCATGGTGTTTATTAGTCCCTTCCTCATAGTGTCATTTTTACTTTGGGAGGTCATTCCTACAGGGTACCAGAGGTAGTTCCAACTACTACATTTTCATTGATCTTGGAAAAACAATATCAGTAGGTAATATCTCAAATTGTAAATTTTGTCTTGTTCATGGTCTAGTCTAAAGGTGAATGAAAGGTCGCTATGACTGTCACAGCCTCTGCATAGGATCTCTCTACATAAAAGAAGCAAGTGGACAAGGTTGTAACAAAATATAGACATATATTCACTTCACCTACTGGGGTGCCTCTACATTGTTGGTTAAGACATTCCATTGACTTGATACATAGTGCACCCTTACCCAATGGTCAATTATAAGGAACCCCCAGAATGAGGAAATAAAGCATCAGATTCATGAGCTCATCTGCAAGGTCCACATTAGATTGAGATCCTTGCCTTATGGGATCCCAATTGTATTGGTACAAAAGAAGGATGGGACATGGAGACTTTGCATCGATTATATATCCCCGAACAAGATCATTTTCAAGAACTGATACATGATCCCCCAAATTGATGATATTCTTGATCAAATTAATGGTGCTAAGTTCTTTAGTAAGATTGATCTGAAGTCTGACTACTACCAAGTTCCTATAGAACAAACCAATGTATGGAAAACAACCTTCAAATATAAAGAAGGTTTTTTTGAATGGTTGGTCATGCCTTTTGACTTGACTAATGCTCTAACAACATCCATGAGGATGATGGAAGATATCTTACTATCATTCAAAAAATATTTTAAGGTCATATATTTGGATGACATCGTCATATTCATTTGGACCCAGGAAAAACATCTACATCACATCCATCGGGTCTTGAGCACCTTGCAACAACACAATCTATAAGAAAATATGGATAAATTCTCATTCGGTATGTAAAAAATTCAATACCTGGGATACATTGTGGATGAACATGGGCTACATGTGGACCTGGAAAAGATCCAATTCATGTACAAATGGTCATACTTGAAGACTATGACAGAGCTTTGTAGCCTCTTACGCCTCATCAAATTATATTGTAGGTTCGTGTTGGGATTCTCTCATATCACTTGGCCTTTAAGTCAAGTGACCAAGGATGGAGATAAAGAAAATTTTTCCTAGTTTGAATCATAGAAGAAATAATTCCAATATATGAATCATAGCTTCTACACCACGATGGTCCTCATCCTACTAGAATTTCAACATATATTTGAGATTGAGACAGATGCCTCTAACTATGCTATCGATGTAGTCCTCACTTAGTAGGGACATCTGGTGACCTATCACAATTAAAGACTATCTAATGTTGTTTGTAAATATCCTACCTATGACAAAGATATGTAATCCATTTTGAAAGCGTGTCGAGAGTGGAAGCATTATATTCTGGGAAAGGAAAAAATCATCCACATTGATCAAAGGCCTCTACAATTCATGCAAGCACAAGGAAAGTTACAGAATGAATATCATCAGAATTGGTCCACATACTTGCAGAAATTCCACTTGAACATCAAGTACAAGAAGGGAAGCACCAACCATGTTGTAGACTACCTAATTCGACCCCCGATTGTCGCACTAAACAAAATTATTAACTCTTGTGGGAATGAGACCTACAAGTGCCCAAAATTATACCACAGTGACTCTAACTTCACTTCTACCTATCAAACATTGAGAGAAGAAAAAATAATTCTATACTTTCATATCTAGGATGGACTACTATTCCATTTGGGACACCTATGTGTTCCTTCAATAAAGCATGCGGAGCTGATTTAGGAATCTCATTACAATCAGGTGGAAGTAAACTTTGGTGTGGAAAAGACAATGATAGCGTTGCAAAAGTATTTTTATTGGTCAAATCTTCGACAAGATGTTAGCAAGTATATCAAATCATGTACTTCCTATGCCATCGTCAAATATTTTATTAAGAAATATGGGTTGTACACCCCTCTTCCTACTCTTTATAGGCCTTGGGAGTCCATCTCCATGGGGTACATGTCTATTCTACCTTCAACCAATCATGGTAATGACTATGTCTTCCTAGTCATTGTTTGGTTATCTAAGATGATCATTTTAACACCTTGTAAGAAGAGTATCACAGTCAAGGCCACTACTAAGCTCTTCTTTGAGTGTGTTTGGGTTCATTTTGGGCTACCACAGAATATTATTTTAGATAATGATAGAATGTTCTTGAGTACATTTTGGTCTAGTCTATGGTCATTGATGGACACCAAGATCACCAAATAAATTTCCTTCCATCCACAAACTAATGGAAAAAAGGTAGTCAATAGGATGATTGTGTATATCGTAAGAATGTACAACTCTAAGCATCCATGCACCTAGGATGGGAGTATTATTTATGTTTATCATATCTACAATCAAGCCCTTCATAGTTGTATTAGCCATATCCCTTTACAAGTGTGCTTGGGGTTTGAACTATTAGCCCCAATTCATGTATCTCTTACCATTGCATCCACACATGAATACTTTTCCCATGCTCAAACTGAGGCTGATAAGGAAGAAAAAATTGATGAATGGATTTAGTGCATCAACCAAAAATTCCATGTCATATTGCAGAAAGACAATTTCAAGTACAAGTAATGACATGACCAACATCGAGCTCCATAAAATTTCTAGGTTGGTGATAAGGTCTGGTTACATTTGCAGAAAGAGGTCCTTGTGGGACCCCATTGCAAGTTTCACCCACTTTGATATGGGAGTTACACCATGACCAAGGTTGTAGGTGAGAATGATTTTGAATTAAGTATTCCCCCATTCCTTGTCCCGCATAGAGTCTTTAATGTGGAGATCCATTTCCCATATTTTCCACCTCTCTTGGGCACCTCACAGGAAGCTGAGCACTTAGCCCCTACAAAAATCAGCCCTAAATGCCTTGAGAATTATACCATTGATTGAATCATGTATACAAAAATGAAAGGCACCCTCCAATATAACATACATCTCTAAGGGATCATCAAAGCAGGGAAGCTTCTTCACCAAGGCAAGTGGCTCACCAGGATCCAAAATTAGCATAAGTTTCCCCATCTAATGAGGGAACCAAACATAATGGAGACCATTTATTCCTAAGGGGGGAGGAATGATCCAAGTGGATATCGATAGCCACCCAACTCTTCCACTAAATCAATGGCAGCTTTTATATGGTTTTTTGGGCCCCAAAATTCTATGGCCATTTTGAGTCCCTAAACAGGTTTTTTTGGACAATCAGGGGCCAAAGGTTTCCATCGACATGAACCAAAAGTTGTAATCCTTGTATAGTTCTTTCCATTGAGATATCATGCACCCCAAATATAGATCATATGAAAAAGTTGTGCCCCCAAAGAAGTTGATGTATCAACTAACCAGCTTGGGCCCACAATACTTTTGGCGTTTCATCTTCTAGGGTTAGGGTTTTCATGTTTAGAGTTTTGTCCTCTTTATTATTTAGGATTCATCACGAAATTCCATTTTTAGCCTCTTTTTAATCATCTTTTTGTGAATGACCATAGTCAACATGTCTTTCTCTTCATAGATAAGGTACCACCATTCTAGCCAATTTGTGTTTTACAATATTCTACTATTTTATTCATTAATATAATTTGGGTTTCATTATATTGTTGTACTCTCTATATTTATATATGTGTTCCATTTTGTTTTTAATATAATATGTAGCATAATTGATCAAGAGGGGAGGAAAATGTATACATGGTGATAGTAGGAGTGATCTCTCATCGAGTAGAGGTCGACTCCTTCACTTCTTCTTCAACCTCCTCCATTAATGTATCCTCCTCTTTTTGCAATACATTTACAAGAAAATAATTCAAACCTGGGGAGTAGGAATTTGGATCCTCATTATCACCAAAGCTATCCATTTTGAAACCTACATTGAAACCATTGATACCCACTTGTGCACTCTATTGTAATTCGATATGTGTGGTGTA
This sequence comes from Picea engelmannii, assembly GCA_009831015.1. Classification (NCBI taxonomy): domain Eukaryota; kingdom Viridiplantae; phylum Streptophyta; class Pinopsida; order Pinales; family Pinaceae; genus Picea; species Picea engelmannii. The sequence goes on along the minus strand of ML802681.1, from coordinate 30,826 downwards.
TGTTGCATCATTAGATAGTTGTGAATGTTCTTAAGAATAGGGATGGTTTGCAATGTATTTAACTTCATTCTTAGTGGGGACACCCAAAATTCCAACAAGGGAATCTAAAGCACTTTCCTCAATATGAGCCAAGAAAATGGCAGGGGCGTTCTTCTCGTCATACTCCTAGAAGGATTTGGGCGTTCTTCTTCACTATAAAATACACCCACTTTGTATACAATGAATCGCCTACAACTACCTATAATTGACTAGAAGATCAAATGGTGGATCATATAAGAGTAGTGGAAATTTATGGCTTAGGTTGAAGGGAAGGTACCACAACACTAAGTGGATACACAATATTCTGTTTCTTATATTGGACATCACCATGTATAAATTTATAAAAATATAATAATTATTGTTTCAAATCTTGGCATAAGAAGGTATCATCATCTGGCTCCAGTTACCCAATACTAAAGGAAGGTCACTTTGTACATCTTGACATAACTCTGAATTATTACTAGTATAACCTTGCACCATAGTCTCAGGGTCCAAATTAAAACTACAATTTACATGTTTATCATTCCATGCACGTATTCCTTAGGGACTATTTTTCTCGCCTTTTCTCTACCTTGGGGATGTGATAAAACTTTTGGAAAAATATAAACTATACTTGTTTCTGACCTAGATATGTAGACATATGACTAGGAACAAACTTCCTTCTACAACACCTACTCACTAAGGTATAAAGACAAGGTAAAAGACTTGAACTTACCTATATTCACTACTACTTTGGGTCACACATATGTTTTATATTTGTATATTCCAAAAAAAATATTACCTCCATGCACACCCAAAAATAACTTGGGCAAAAAAACAATGGCATTTGTAGCAACTATCATCCTATGAGACCACATGGGAAAAATTGTCATTAAAGACAATGTTCTGATCATCCTTATGGAACCACCTATATGTTCGTATTTTACTACAAAAAGGATTCATCCCTAAGATATTGAGTCTACTAACCCAATGGGGTTTTGATTTGAACATGGAAAATGCTAAGAATGGGTAGCCATAAATAAAAGCAACATTGGTGACATGGGCATTTGTGTAAAAAAACATTAACTTGTTCACCAAGAATGTGCACTAGTTCATGTGTACACCTTGAATACATGTCTACACAATAAACAAAGTTTCTTGAGAACATTCAACTTTCATAGAATTTTTCATTAGGAAACAAGTCATTATCTAGAAGGTGACCTAAATTATCTCATCCCCAATCAAATAGATGATCACTTCATGGCCTCTATGCTTGGTCCCATCCTTCTCATACAATCACAACTCCCTTGCTCTCTTTTGATGCTTCTATGTTCTCTAAAATGATTTTATAACATATTACCCCTTCATTTCCAATTAAACAAGGACCTAAATATCATGGGAATGAATAGGGTAATCATGATCTAGCACAAGGCATTTTGATTACCTGAGTAATTAAAAACTTAGTGCACCAAGAAACGTTTCCTGTAATGACAAATGTTTGAAGCTCTAAGAGGTTCATCAAGGGGGAATTTCGTAAAGACTCAAAATTAGACTTAGAGACATGGGTATTCTCATCATTCTCTAATGGGACCTAATCCATATACATGAATTACTACAAATCAAGAAATAGAAGATCATCGATAAAATCATGGTCAACTAGGAACTTATGTGCTACTTTACCCATGAGATCTCCTAGGATCTCCACCCATAAGTATAAAATTTCCCACATCATGGATTCTTGTATCTTTGGTTCATGATACCTATCACCAATATCCCACTAACTACCTTCACCCTACTGAGTGAACTTCCCCATAGATGTAAACTAGTGTTATGTTGTTCTCTAGTAAACTGGAGTGACTACATGCCAAAACTTCTAAACAATAATGATAGCTTCTATCACTATGGCTTGGAAATGAATCTCCAATGTGGATTAGATTTGATCACCACAACATACAAAACAAAAGTGAGAAAAATGTTTAAGTCTAAGTCTAAGTCTGACTAATTAATGTACCAAATAGTCTACATAAGGCACACTTCTTTAGGTTCAATGATATTTGTAACTATCTATAGAATTCAAACATCATTTGTAACATGGCTATATGGTCATTTAATGGCCCATACATTTTCCTATCATCCAAATAGACTTCTAGAAAATTGTGAATATAAGCTTGGAAGGTTATTATAACTATGAAGAAAAATACAACATAAGCATTCTTCAAATCAAAAGGAATCACATTGTAAGAAAATGAATCCCACTCTATAGTGAATGTGGTATTCCTTTTGGTTTTCTTATGTGATTTGAACCTGGTGATAACTCAAGAACCATCAAAAAAAAAAAAATCTTCCTTACCTACAGCTTGATCTAGTACCTCATTGCTTAAGGGAGTCAGAAATGGGTCATATACACATGTTAGATTGAGTCCTTTGAAATGAAAAGAAGCGCTAATATCCTCACTTTCTTTCTTGCAAGAATTATTGTTTCTTTGATTATTTTTCTTCATTGTCAAAGAAGTCAACCTCTTCTCTCATGACTTGTCTCTCCTTCTACAGATTTGGGTATAATTTATCTTTTCTTATGAGATTTATTAGTAGTACTGTGTTTAGTGTATTTCCTTCTTGTCCTACTCCAAATCTAGTGACAAACATTAGGCTATTGGATTTTAGGACTTCATGATTGGGAACATTTTGCAAGAGATTGAAGATTCTCCTATTTCTCAATTTTTATAACATGAATATTCTAGGAAGTGATCATGGATGCCACATATGATACCAAATTTTAAATTAGTTATGTCTATCAAGGGATAGTCGAGGCTTAAATGGTATTCTTTAAAAAATATAAATAAATATATTTTCTTTATTCTTGCTCGACCATGTCCCCCTTGCCTATATCGACCTTGGTATCCTCCTATGTATCCACCTCTTACTTGAAATCCACCTCCTTTGCCTCCTTGTCCCTGGTTATATTCTATAGCCCAAGTATGATAAATAGTGTGATAGTTTGGATTAGTTTTACCATTATTATGACATTATACTATATTATAGGTCAATTCTTCATAGATAGAACACCATTTTTTATTTTTGTTCTTTGAATTATTTGGATGGTATTTTGTGGTGTGGTTTGTGAAGATTTAGCACATTTCACAATAACATTGAATATGGATCCCTTTATAATATTATTCTCTTTGTTCATTTCACAGTACTTGAAATAATCCTTAGTGTTCCCTTCATTAATGCATATGGTGCATCAAAGGTCACTTCTCCACACAACAATATCCCAAATTCATTTATGTAGCATCTGTAATTTTTCTTCTACCTTTTATCCATGGATGATATAGTCTATTCATCACCTGACTCTATTTTTTGCTCTTTTTTGAGGGCACCCTCACATGATCAAATTTCATGCATCCTTAATGGTGCCCTGATTTTCTGAAGTAGTCTTTCCACAAACAATTGTACTAGAAATTCCTTATCAATTGTATAAGGGATCTAATTAAGTAGGTATTTAAATATTTAATCATATTCCCTTACATATTCTCCTAGCATCTATTTAATTTCCTTCAACTTATGTACATCCAAGTCTTTATTATATTGTGTTTGGAATAATGCCAATAAATTTCTCTTGATTTCTATCTTTGTTCTCATTTTATTTATAGATGAAGTTCATGAACCCTATGAGGGATATTTTCCCGAGGGCCCCAAAAAATGGTGCCATATATTTTGCTTCATTTGTGATGTCCATGGCTTCCAATTACTTCTCTCATATGAACTGATGCCTCTTAGGGTCATCATACCCCACACACAGAGGTATGTGATGATACAACATTTTAAGGACCAGTTCATGTCACTGAGTGGGGGGAGGGGGGTGTGAATCAGTGACACAATAATTTTATCAATTTTTATTTTGTTAATGAAATCAATATTTTAACACAATATTTATCGTGGAACCCAATTGGGAAAACCAGAAACACTTTTCTATTAATTGCAAAATTTTGTTTTACAAGTTACATAGAAGGAATATGTTCTTCCTCTTAGATCAACACCCACTGATTAGGATGCACCCACACCCCTGTTCACCAGCACCGACTGGTAGGAGATTACAAACCCCTGTTTAGTCAGCTACAACTGACAAGGAAATACCTACTCCACTGCAGGCTCCAACCTTCCCTTGCACCTCCCTGCCTCTCTTAATTTATCAATCTGGAAAACTTATGTATTATATCTTGAATGCTCCTCTCTCTTCTTATGTCATCTGATCTACAATGTATCTTCTTCAAGCGAATAAAATTCTTCTATATCAATCACTGGACATCATAATTGCTACCCTGTATATGTCCGTATTTGGATCTTCAATGTCTCTACAACATTCCTCTTATCTTCAATTCTCAATCCTCTTATATATATATTCCTTCATCATAACTCTTCATGGGAATTCACACCCTTTCATGAATCATCACACCTCTTTGTCTATTACATAATCACCTTTTTAAATAACACAGTCATGTTTTTTTTTTAAACATCGCATCTCTTCAATCTTTACCTTTAGCTTTTGATGTATTCTTTAATTTAATTCCATTTTTAATGCATGAATGATTTTAACAAATATTCAATCCATCTTACTATCTTTGCATGAATTATTTTAATGCATGAATGATTTTAACAAAGATTCAATCTAACTATGCCCTTTTTTGTTTTTGCGCAACTTACTATTCCTTGTGTTACTGCAGGGTTTCAACTGTTTTGGAGAACATATGATAGTGGAAACATGTGATCCTTTTGACAATTGTGGTGGAGATTTGATAGTCTCTGCTATTTTTTCATATGATCCACCTTGATTTGATCTTTGTCATTTTGGTTTTGTGTAGGGTTTCTCAAATAATTGTAAACCCAACCGACATAGATAGAAAGCATGTTTAGCAACCTGCAATAACATATTCATGTGCACTATGCACACTTCCTGCACTTCCATTCTTGGAGAAACCTTAGAACTCAAACTCACTAGTTTCCTTGGAAAAACGAATGTCTCTGTTGTTCAAATGCATTATTCCATCCTTCAATGTACATTTCCATCTACTTTTGGTTCTTGTAACCTTATCAAACTGAGCAAGACATAAATCATTTTTATTTGGTTCATGTCCTCCCTGTTCAATATCATCAAATTCATCGTCGTTGTCGTCTTCATTTAAAGGTGGTTCTTCATCTTCATACAATTTAGTTTTAATTTCCTTTGCAGTTAGTGGATCTCATTCTGCATGTGCATGGTTTCACTAAACATGGTGATCCTCCAGACTTGGAATTATGCCAAAGATTCAGATAAAAATGGAAGTCTCATCATTGGTTCTACCAACCGAATTAACAAACAAACCTTAATCCAATGATCACCCATATGATCGACATCCTGTATATTTATATAAAAAAATATTTTTCCAATGGTTATTGTTGATTTGACCAAAAAGTAGGGGGATTGACAGGTCATCACGGGCTTCGGGATGGTGATCTTCGTGTGAATTCCAAGTACCTATAGCCCCCACCATATCCTTCCACTACGCGTCGATATGCTATGGAGAGAGCTATGGTTATAAACCACTATAACATTTTTCTCACTTTCAATGTGGGATAAATCCCACTACAGGATTTAATCCTCACCATCCATCGCTTGATCTGATGGCTACTGAGTCTCCTCACTGGTCGAACCCCATGATGTGCCTCTCTTCCCTGTGAAATAATTCGTCCTTCCCATAAAATCTAGGGTGGTGCTCAACACTTATTTCTCTTAGAGCCGACTCCACCAACGATCGACTTCATAAAGGAAAAAAAAACATCTTCTCCTCCATATCTGGTAGGAATCCTCATCATCTTTTCACTTCCATCATTGATGATCCCTCTAAAGTAATTCTTGCGCATTTTACTGCACAACAAAAACTCCCAAGTTGAGTTTGTCTTGACCTCCTCTTGTTTTAAACATGCAGAATTCATGTTTCTTATCCACCCCATTATCATATTGGAAAAGGTCTCCCATTCAACATAAAATTTGAATCCCAAGTTGGATAATGGCATAGAACTCTCATGACTCCAGAGTGATTTCCAGAAATGTTTAAACAACTGAGGGTTAATTCCTTCTGTGAGAGTATTGATCAAATCTTCTGTAATAATGGAAATCAGAGCATCCCTCAAAGAAAATGTCAAGACCTGTCCAAAAAAAATTATCATGTTCAACCAAACTCAAATTGTATCAAAGATGCCCACTATTTCCACTTTTTCCTCTATCACCTCCACACTTATGGCCTTGCACCTTTGATTCAGAGATGTATCTTGCATTGTTAGATATTTAATCACACCTAGGGGAAGTATATACTGATAGAGACAATGACGCCCCACATATAAGGAAAGTTCACCATATGGGGTTAAGATAAGTAGATCAAGGTGGTCAATCCCCCATCTCCTTTTTCTAGGCCGAGTTATTATAATTGTTGTTGCAACAACTACAGGAATACTCCAACTTACATCAATTTTTTCTAACATAACATCTGGCAGCATTATAGAGATTAAAATCCTTTTCCCTTTAATCATAAATCAAATAAGTGGCACCCCATCATCATATGTTACCAAAAACACCTGATTAGCAATTGGATGAACACAAGTGTCTTTCCAGATCCAATGTAAGTTCAAAACATTGATTTGTTCCTCTGCATAAATTCATGTTATTGTATGCCACATACATCCCTTATATTAACAACAACTATGTCATCACAATCATCTACTCTTTCTTCTTTCTTGTTCTTGTATGCCACATACATCCCTTGTATTAACAACAACTCTATCATCAGACTCATCTACTATGTCTTATTTCTTGTTCAAGTCTATTCATTGATTACACTCAAACTCTTATACACTGTAATCTTGTGGATGGTGTGATTTGATGGTTTCAACATCTTTTTCTTTGTCCATGAATACCATAAAAGTGTCTCTTCCTATTGACACTATTATTGACAGGGCTTGTTGCATTGTAGTAACAGAGTGCCTTAATGCAGATTGTCATTTTTCAATGCCAAGCAACAACAATGTCTCTCATATATTTGACATCAGTACTAATGCCATCAATGCTAACCTGTATTTTCATATTTCCAACAACATTTTGTTTGTTAAAAGGGATTTCAACATCAACAGAGGAACATATTTTTCTTTGTCCATGAATACCATAAAAATATCTCTTCCTATTGACACTATTATTGACAGGTCTTGTTGCACTAAAGTAATATAGTGCCTTAATTCACATTGTTATTTTTCAATGCCAACCAACAACAATGTCTCTCATATATTTGAGATCAGTACTAATGCCATCAATGCTAACCTATATTTCCATATTGCCAACAACATTTTGTTTGTTAAAAGGGGTTTCAACATAGCCAAAGGATTTATCAGTGGGGCCGACTGCATTGATTGTCCAATTGAATTCAACGACTGCATATTACTATTTACGTTGACTAATGCTGGTTCAACTAGATGTGGGACTACCTCCATTTGACAAAATTGGCCTATATACTTTATGAAACCACTTATTTATGTTCATGTCTCTTCATCACAACCCTCAGTTGATATTTTTTGTTTTTCTTCAATTATTAAATTCACCATGGGGGGCACCACTATGAGATCCCTAATATACATGAGTATATAATTGTTTCCTTCTTTGGAATTTACCCAATTTCCTTCATTCTAGGGTATTTGAATCCAAAGTCTATGAATAATGTTTCCTTGATCGTCTAGTCAATGCTATACTAAAGAAAAAAATAGAATATATTTGTAGGAATTGTTGGATGAATTACCTAGTTGTGGGAATTTCTTTATTTAAGTTTGCAATATATATAACATTGGTCCTGACTCATCAACGTCGATATTCTCACTATTCTCTACCATTTGAATGGAAGCAACACTAGAATCTACCAACTACAACTCTTCATGCAACCCGAGAAACATTGGAGCTACTTCCACTTTTCACATATAATTGATCAACATCGAGCTCGGATAGGGTTAGGGATCCAGTGATTGATCATTCCTAAGGACCTATTTCTCTTATGTATCAACAAGGATCCATAGCATTGTGTATCTCATCTCTTTTCTATCTTTTTCCCCTTTAAACATTATTGTTGCAGTCATTTTCTTTATTTCTTCATCCAATGCATATTCCCCCTTTTTTAAGTCAATGTCTTCCCTCTTCTTATCATCCTTACTATATATTATTTAGTGTGGGTTTCTTAGGGTTTTACTAAGATTAGGGAATCTCACCATAATTTACCCCACCTCCCAATCACTGACCCTAGTTTTACTCTCGATCCAAAATAGAAATATTGATAGTCATGTCCATTTTTAAAAAACGTATTCCCATGCTTATGGTTTATGCTTGCAATCAACATTCCAAAATTTCTCCCACTCCTCTTGATTTTTCTTTGAATTGGAATGGATCATAGTGATTTTTCTTTGAATTGGAATTGATCATATTTATGAGGGGAGGTGTTTCTTCGACAATGTGACCAACACCCTTATCAATTAGGAACTTGTGTAAGAATGTTGATACTATGCAAGGAAAACTATCATGAAATTCATCATAGAACCTTCTTTTTTCTCCACAGAAATTCATTGTTCTAAAACTTTCTCTTCACATAAGTATTCTTCCATTTGTTAACCCATGCATATACATTGTTTCAACCACCTTTCATTAGATTTGACATAAATTGTTCATATTTCATGATATTATTCATGTGCAACTTCATCAATATATTTCTTTATATCTTCCCGAATTTCCTCTAGGAATTGTTCTTTGTTTCCGTGAGGAAATATTCCCTTACTTATGCACAAATTAGTTAACTCATCTTGGTGTAATTTTTCAAATAATTATCTAATTTTCTATTAAAAATAAATATTTTGAATCATAACAAATATTATCTAGATTTTAGATGTTAAGGATGAGAAATCTATTATTTTTGTGCATGTGGTAAAGCACTGGAATTTATAAAGCATGAAGCTATCAAAAGCAAACTTTATAGGAAGATTTAGAGATGTATATGCTTGGATGAATTTTTAAATTAAGATATTTTCTGTTTAATTTTGTCCAAAATTCAATCAGAAATTATTAGATCTGCTTAAAACAATTAAACATCATTACAAATCTATTTATCCAATAAAAAAACAACATAATTTAACTCAACCCAGGTTAATCCTCTGTGACTCTTACGATTAGTTGTGATCTCTTGTCACAGATAATTTTCCACAAAATGTATTCATACTTTTTATGCAGGCCTCTATTGTCTTTATTATGTTGGTAACGACAGCAGCAAAGTATTAAAATATTTGGTGAACCATACGATACCATCCATTCATAACCCTAGACCTCCGTGATTTTACGATTCGTTCTGATCTCTGGTCAGAGATAATTGCACAAACAAATTCACTTTTTTTTTTTTTCTTTAATTCTCTTGCTTTATGCGGCTCTGTATCGACATTATTAGTAGTAACAAAGTATGGAGATGTTAAACAATAGAATCATTGGATGCCATGTTCAAAGAGATATGCTTAATGATACATGTGGCTGAACAAAGCAAGTGATGATGATAACGATATGGAAACTAAACACATGCCATCAGCAAATAATATTTTGTTGTCCTGAATTTGTTATGATCTCCAGATTTCTCTCATCCGGTTGTTGGTCGGTTGGCGAAAATTGGATTAATATAAAGGGAATGGTGGCCTCTTAAGCAGACTAGCGAGATGTATCAAAACTTCCCTGTCATGAACCCACTTCAGTGTGGATCTTTTAAGCAAATGCAAAATAATTGTTTAGAGTATTAACATAAAGAAACATTCGAATCATCCAACAAAATTTTAAGTTACACTGTAAAACACATCTTAGCATGTGGTTTCATCTTTTTCTGAAGTCAAATAAGATCGCTCACTTTAGTGTGAGTGTGCTCAGGGGCAAGTATATATATAATATATTAAATTAAAGAAAATAATTTTAATAATAAAATATGTGCGTATATGTGCAAGTATATATAAATTACTTTAACTTAAAAAGATAAATATATGTATATATATTTAATGTATTTTAGATAAGAAAAAGAAAAAAAAGATATATATAGATTATATAATTTAATGGTTTTTTAAGATAAAAATTACATTATATTTATCAATTTTTAATAGATTATAATTGGTTTTATTTGGAAGCAAAAAAACTACATTCTATTTATCAATTTTCAATATATTATGATTGGTTTTATTTAGAAGCTAGGGTTTGTTCATGTGTTCACCAATGTTTAGGGATAGTTTAATGTTGGGATCTTCAATCCCTATGAGAGAAATGTCTCACCCCAAACATGTGCTAAGACCAAAGATAGAGAGGTAAGTTCTTAATATTTATTAACTATAAAATCTATACTAGTGATATGCACTCTTTAACACTCATATCATATTCAAATTTATATCATGCAAAAAAATCTAAACTAATAAAAAGTAAAACAAGTTATTAACATATCAATAATCTATGTAAAATATGCAAGCTAACACAATTTGAAAATTGCTTCGGGGATCTACTCCATTCTAGCACATAAATCCAATACATATTTTCACTCACAACAAGATTACTAGTGATCACTACAATAGAATTATAGCACTACAAAACCTATTATGCAATAATAGAACAATTATAACAATACTTAGCTAGTTAACAATCAAGCCAATAACCACTATTCATTGTCTTAAAGGCCTACTTATGCATTATTCCTAGTGATTAACTTTCACTTTGCCCAAAACCCTAAATCTAAATAACCCGGCCATCTTCATAAATGCAATCCATTACATAACACAACTAGTAGCCAAACTAAGCCACAAAATAGAGGGTCTTCTGCATATTCTGTGTAATTAACTTTGGCTCCACATGGTACAACCAAGGCTAGATAAGTTTCATGTTGTCTTCCCTCTTTCCACCCTATGCAACATAAAAAAATGAATGGACCAACAAGATTGAACCACACCCATTGTCTTGTGCTCAAGTCAACTATGTTGCTTTGTTGTGCTATATTCTTGTGTATTCCCTTCAAACAAAGGGGCGAACTCTAGCACCCATGTTATCACATGATCTTAGAGTTTAATGAATGTTTCCAATTTGTTGTTCCATTTCCCCAATAAAATCGACGCCCTCGCATTAAAGGATTAATCCCTTTCACTATCTGGATTTGGGAGATAGATCTGGAAAACAACCTTCCATTCTTAGTCTTCAAATGAGTCTAGTTGTGTAATTCAATAAGGAGTCTGCACAACTGGTCCAAATTCTCTCAAAAAAGTCTTATTAAAAGGAACATCATCAGGTAGGACTGCTAGTTGATCATCAACTACTTGGATCTCATTGAATTTACCTACTCAATCTAGAGGGTTAGTAGGATTCATTTATAATATACCTAATTATGTTCCACGACTCTTCAGTAATATCCTAATGCTACTAAAGGAGTCCCATCTAAACCTAAGCTATGTTGTATGTGAACTTCCTCTCCCCCATGGCTCTCTACAATTGTGTTGAGGCACTCTATCCTTTGACAGTGAGGGAGATACCTATTCATGATCCCCTATTAGTGTCTGTCACCATCAATGCGCTCAATATTTAATTCATCCTACAAAATTAAGATTTGTTGGTGTAGTGACCTCAAGAAAAACATAGAGTATCCTACACCGCAACTTGTGGATAATCTAGCACAAAAGCTTCTAAATTTGGTTCTACCTGCTTCAACTTAAGACAAAGGTTCTCTAAATGAACTTACACCATTCCCAACTTGTGCTCCACATTCTACCTTTGTTTTATCTATATGTTTATGTCAAAATTTACCCCATCCCACTAGAAGTCCAGCTATTGGTGAGCTTGTTGAAGATCCTTAAGACTCTACTTAGAGAAACATATCTCTCTATGATTTCCTCTATGGTGAGGTGAGCCATTCGTAGTAAATTTAGAGTATACAAACTCTACACATTAGTTGTTTTCCCTAACAAACCAGGTCAAGGACCTCAAGGTTGGTGCCAATTCAATGCTAACTCAGTAGCAATAGAATGTTAAAACCATGATGGTATATATACTTTTGAATCTAGGTTAAATTTCAATATTCTTAAGGTCTATAGAACTATATCTTATATGACATCAATCAAATAGGGTGTAACATAGGTATTCTCTTAGAAAATCCTCAATGTAGCCTAAAAATAAGTAGGGTCTTGTGTCGATTGCATAATTTGTACCATAGTTGATAAATGATCTATAAGGGAGGGAAGTTTAATAGTGATGGTAGTGGGTGTGATATGTCATGGAGTTGCAATTTGGATCCTCACTATCACCAAAAATAGACATCCTACAACCTGCATTGAAACCTTTGATACCCACTAGTGCACTCTCCTATAAGTGTCCATGTCTGGTTTTTATTGCATCATCAAACATCTATGCATCTTCTTGAGAAGGGGAATGGTTTTCAATGTCCTACACTCCATGCTTAATGAGGACACCTATAATTATAGAAAGGGAATCTAAATATTTTCAATTTTCAATATGAACCAAGGTAATGGAAGAGGCATTCATTTCTTCATACTACTAGAAGTATTTGTTTTTTTTTTTTTTTATAGAAGACAATACTTTCTTCGCTAAAAAATCCACCAAATTTGTATACATGGCCTCACTTGCAACTACTTATAGTCAACTAAAACATTGAATAGTGGATCATTGGTGGCTTAGATGGAATGGAAGTTACCGTAACACTAAGTGGATACACAATGTTTGGTTCTTTTATGAGCTATCACCATGTAGGAAGTTTTAAAAATATCCCAAGGAATACTTCAAATATTGGTAGGAGAAAGTAGCATCATGTAGGGTCTTGTTATATAATACCAGAGGGATGGAACTCCATGTAGATTCACATAAATTTGAAGTAGGACTAGCAGAATCTTATGCGATATCCTCTGGAACCAAATCAAAAGTAGACTGAACCTCCTTTTTATTCTATGCGCCTCTTCTTTAGGGACTATTTGTTTCCCCTTTTCTCTACCTCGAGGATGTGCCAACAGTTCTAGTAAAATATAAACTATACTGGTGGCTAACCTAGACCTATAGAGATCCAACTAGGAGACAACTTCTATGTCCAACACTTTCTCACTAAGTTAGAAAGGTAAGGATAAATCCTTGAACTTATATTTCTTTGTTGCTTAGTTTCACACATATGTTTTATATTTTTATATTCCAAATGGAATCTTATCTCCATGCACACCCAAAAGGAACTTGGGTACTGGAATGGTGGTTGTGGTGGAGACTATCATCCTGTCATACCACTTGGAAATAAATATATCATTGAAGCCTGAAAGCAATGTTTTAATCATCCTCATGGAACCACATATAGGGTTCATATTGTACTACAAAAATTGTTCATCCATTAATATATTGAAGCTACTATCCCAATGGGATTTTCCATTTGAACATGGAAAATCCAAAGAATAGGTATCCATAAGTAAAAGAAACACCAATGACATGGGAATCTATGTAGGGATCCATTAACTTGTTCACTAAGATGATGCATTAGTTTAGGTGTACAACTTGAATACAAAAATATAAAATAGACAAAGTGTCGAGAGAACATTCATCTTTGGTAGAATTTTTCATCAGGTGACAATTGGTGATCTATAAATTGACCCAAATCATCTCATACCCAATTAAATAGATGATCACTTCATGGCCTTGACGCTTGGTCCCATGCTTCTCAAAAAATCTCAACTCTCTTAGGTTATTGTCATGCTTCTATGTTCTCTAGAATGCTTCTATAACATCACGCCCCTCCATTGATAATCCAACGAGAACCTGAATATGATGGGCATGAATAGGATACGCCCAATATAACACAAATCATTTTTATTACAAGACCTGTAATGTCAAATGTTGGAATCGCTAACAAGTTCATCAAGGTGGAACCCCATAATGGGTTGAACTTAGACTTCTAGACACTAGAATTCTTCTCATTATCTAGTGGGACTTGATCCATATACACAAATAAGTAAAGATCTGGAAATAAATCATTGTTGATAAAATCATCGTCAGCTAAGCACATATACTTTACTTTACCCATGAGATAGCCTAGGATATCCATCCATAAATATTCAATTTCCTACATCAAGGATTCTTGTCTCTTTGTGTAATGGGACCTAGTAACAACCACCCACTAACAACCTTCACCCTACCTAGTACTTCCCCCATAGTTGTAGACTAGTGTTATTCTCCTCTCTAGTAAACTTGAGTAACTGAGGATCGAAACTGCTAAATAGAAAGGATAGATTCTATCATTGTGGCTTAGGGATGAATATCTTGTGTCGAAGAGAATTGATCACCACAAAATACAAAAAAAGAGTGAGAAAAATTATTATTAAAAACCCCTAATGCCATTTAATATTGGTCAATAGGAAAGTATCCCTCCATGCATGTGAATGACTTGGATGTAAATTTTCCATCCACAACATAATCAATAGTTGAAGTCCTCACTTATTGATTCATGAACAATCCCATCAATCCCTATAGGCCACCTAATGTTACATAGCAATCACCCTCATCCCATTGCAATGATGAAGATAAGAATTGACCAAAGCCAAAATTTACCAAATTGAACCTAATGGAACTCCCAAATTTTGAATTAAGGGGTTGGGGTATAGATATTCAAGTAAGTTCCATTGATCCATTATAGTCGAAGAACACCATCTAGTTTATCCAACCAGATTACACTCGAGTATTTGATGTTCATAACTAAGAATGGACCCAACCATTACATGTGTATCTTCCTTAGATGCTTTACTTACTTAATATCATGGAGATAAAATAGATCTCCCTTGAAAAATGAACTGGTCTTCAAATTGTGATCCTATATCCCTTGCCCTATTTAAAAAATAACAACTAGTACTCTTGCAAATTGAAATCTCAAAATTATATCATCTCTTATGTATTT
>ML802681.1:0-15709 GCA_009831015.1 Picea engelmannii | reverse complement strand
TTTTACATATAATGACCACAAGGTTTAAATGGACTGTACATACTATTTAACTTTTCTATCTTATAATTTACTTTGAACGTGGATTTAAATTATTTTTATTTATTTGATAAATCATAATTCATTTGTTTGTACGTTATAATTCAATTTGGAAGTATGATACGAGCTTAGGGATCTAGAGTTGGGGGTGGTGACATGCTTACGTTGGCCTTGTATGCTTGTACCATTATGTGTTTTAGCGATTTTCTGTATAATTATCTTGGTGTTGCTATGAGATATTTGTTTTGCAATGTTGGATATTTAATATTTGAAGCAAAAGCTATGCACGATGTTATGAATCAACAAGTTGCAATCCATAGTATGGCGTCTTATAGTTGTTATTTTTACTTTGTTTTGTAATACTCTTGTGAATCCCTAATCCTTTGAAGGTTCACATTTCGTGTTTTAATAATTAATAATTGTAACTTATATTTTTAGCTACTAAAAATATTTTGAATGAAAACAAATGTCATCTAGATTTTAGATGTTAAGGATGAGAAATTTATTATTTCTGTGTAAGTGATAAAGCATGGGAATCTAAGAAGTATGAGGCTATCAAAAGCCAAGCCAACTTTATAGAAATAGATATAGTTATATGAATTTTTAAATTAAAATATTTTCTATTCAATTTTGTTCAAAATCTATTCAGAAATTGTGAGATCTGAATGAAACAGTTAAACTACACCATTACAAACATATCTATCCAATAAAAAACCATAATTCAACTCAACCCAGTTGGACGATAAAAAAAACATAATTCAACTCAACCCAGTCCATAAATGCATTTTCTGGTGTGCTCCAAATTAACGTTTTCTGTTCTTATAACCTTTCAGAACTCTAATCCTCTGTAATTCTTACGATTAGTTGTGATCTCTTGTCACAGATAATTTTCCACAAAATGTATTCATACTTTTCATGCGTGCCTCTATTGTCTTTATTATGTTGGTAACGACAGAAGCAAAGTATTAAGATATTTGGTGAACCATACGATGCCATCCTTTCATAACCCTAAACCTCCGTGATTTTACGATTCGTTCTGATCTCTGGTCAGAGATAATTGCACAAACAAATTCACTTTTTTTTTTTTTTTTCTTTAATTCTCTTGCTTTATGCGGCTCTGTATCGACATTATTAGTAGTAACAAAGTATGGAGATGTTAAACAATAGAATCATTGGATGCCATGTTGAAAGAGATATGCTTAATGATACATGTGGCTGAACAAAGCAAGTAATGATGATAGCGATATGGAAACTAAAGACATGCCATCAACAAATAATATTTTGTTGTCATGAATTTGTTATGATCTCCAGATTTCTCTCATACGGTTGTTGGTCGGTTGGCGAAAATTGGATTGATATATGAAGGGAATGGTGGCCTCTTATGGATTGATATAAAGGAAATGGTGCCCTCTTTATAAAGGAAATGGTGGATTGTTCATGAATCAATAAGTCCTCACTTATTACTTATTGATTCATGAACAATCCAATCAATCCCTATAGGCCACTTAATGTTACGTAGCAATCACCCTCATCCCATTGCAATGGTGAAGATAAGAATTGGCCAAAGCCAAAATTTACTAAATATAACATAATGGAACTCCCAAATTTTGAATTAAGGGGTTGTTGTATATAGCTTCAAGAGAATTCCATTGACCCATCGTAGTTAAAGAACACCATCTAGTTTATCCAATGAAATGAAACTGGAGTATTTGATGTTCATAATTAAGAATGGACTCAACCATTGCATTTATATCTTCCTTAGATGCTTCAGGTACTTACTATCATAGAGAAAAAATAGATCTCCCTTGGAAAATTATTTGGTCTTCAAATTGTGATCCTATCAAGTCCCTTACTCTCTTAACTCTATTTAAAAAAAAAATCTCTTACAAATTGAAACCTCAAAATCATATCATCTCTTATGTATTTCTATTTATTTATTGAATTTACAATGGTGATAATATTCAAACCCACATTTTTATCTTATTAATGTTTACACTATTGTTGAACAATATGTTCTTTTCCATGGAAGTCTTCCAAAGATTTTTTTTTATTAGGTCTAACTCCAACGATAATATATGATAGACATCCTTCCTTATAACTAATAGAACATGGTAGTTTATGTATATCAAGAAAATATTGTATGGATTTTGGTGCTCTCTATGAAAGGGGCTTAACCACCCAAGAAAACAAAATTTAATTACTGTTTTTTTTTAAAGAATTATTAAAATTAATATTATTAATTAAAAAAACAAAAAATTGATTGCTTTATTATGGTTTTGTGGAATATATAATGATTATAATATTTGATTAATATGAATATATATCAATTAATTTTCTTGTTTTATAATTTATTTTAGACATGGATTTAAATCATTTTTATATTTATTTAATAATTCATTTATCTACATTCTAATCTGGTTTGGAAATATGATACAATCTAGGTTATGGCATGTCTACATTGATTTTTTTTTTTTTTTACTTGTATTCATTATGTGTTTCAACAATTTTCTATGGTATTTCTATGATATATTTATTTTTCAATGTTGGACATTTAATATTTGAAGCAAAAACTATGCACAATATCATGAATCAACATGTAGTCTGAAGTCCACCATATGACATCTAATGTTTGTTAGTTTTACATTGTTTTGTAATGTTTTGTGCATTTTGAATTCTTTGAAAATCAACATTTTTTTTTTTAATGAACATTTAGCTACTAAAGATATTTTACATAACAATAAATTTTATTGGAATTTCACATAACCATAAATTTCATCCCAATTTTGGATACTAAGGACAAGAAATATGAAAATTATTTTTGTGCATGCCGTCAATCTTAGGATTCTTAGAAGCATGAAGCTACCAAAAGCCAACTCCATAGCCATATTTAGAGATGGATAAAGTTGAATGAATTTTTAAGTTTAGAATTTAGTTTTGGAAAAATAAATTTTATAAGAATTTCACATAACAATAAATTTCATCCCAATTTTGGATGCAAGAAATATGGAAATTGTTTTTGTGCATGCCATAAATCCTAGGATTTTTGAAGCATGAAGCTCCCAAAAGCCAACTTCATAGTCATATTTAAAAATGGATAAAGTTGAATGAATTTTTATGTTCAGAGTTTAGTTTTGGAAAAAATGTTTCTTGTTAGTTGCATGGTAGATGTCATGAAAAGGAATTATGAAAAAAGTATGGAAAATAGAAATGCAATTCCAATTTTTATTTTTTTTTTACAGTGGTGGCTGACTTCGAACCTCTACACCTAAAAGATAACTCTCATACAATTTAATTAACCAAAACGTTTAAATAGGCTTTTGTTTTTACATATAATTTTTACTATTTAAGCTTACACTAATAGATTAATTTATGAAGTAGAAAATACTAAAGCTTATGCAATTCTTGTAATATATTATGGATATTACAGGTATAACCATTGAATTGGAAAACTTTAAGTAAGTTTTTAAATTAATCAACTAGGAATCCACCAATATTCCATTTTTAGCCTCTTTCTAATCATGTTTTTGTGAATGACCATAGTCGGCATCTCTTTCTCTTCAGAGATAAGATACCACCATTTTAGCCAATTTATGTTTTACAGTATTCTACTATTTTATTCATTAATATAATTTGCGTTTCAATATATTATTGTACACTCTATATTTATATATGTATTCCATTTTATTTTTAATATAATCTGTAGCATAATTGATCGAGAGGGTAGGAAAATGTATAAGTGGTGATAGTAGGAGTGATCTCTCATCGAGTAGAGGTCGACTCCTTCACTTCTTCTTCAACCTCCTCCATTAATGTATCTTCCTCTTTTTGCAATACATTTACAAGAAAAGAATTCAAATATGGGGAGTAGCAATTTGGATCCTCATTATCACCAAATCTAGCCATTTTGAAACCTACATTGAAACCATTGATACCCACTTGTGCACTCTATTGTAATTCGATATGTGTGGTGTATGTTGCATCATTAAATAGTTGTGCATGTTTCTAAGAATATGAATGGTTTTCAATGTATTTCACTGCATGCTTAGCGGGGACACCCAAAATTCCAATAAGGGAATTTAAAGCACTATCCTCAATATGAGCCAAGAAAATGGTAGGGACCTTCTTCTCTTCATACTCCTAAAAGGATTTGGGTGTATCCAATATAGAAGATGATCCTTTCTTCACTACAAAATCGACCCACTTTGTATACAAGGAATCACCTACAACTACCTATAATTGACTAGAAGATCAAATGTTGGATCAGATAAGAGTAGTGGAAATTTATGGCTTATGTGGAAGGGAAGGTACCACAATACTAACTGGATACATAGTATTCGGTTTCTTATATTGGACATCACCGTGTATAAATTTATAAAAATATAATAATATTGTTTCAAATCTTGGCATAAGAAAGTATTGTCATCTCGGCTCCAGTTACCCAATACTAAATGGAGGTCACTTTATACATCTTGACGTAACTCTGAATTATTACTAGTGTAACCTTGCACCATAGTCTGAGGGTCCAAATAAAAACTGCAATCCACCTGTTTATCATTCCATGCACCTATTCCTTAGGGACTATTTTTCTCTCATTTTCTCTACCTTGGGGATGTGATAAAAATTCTGGAAAAATATAAAGTATACTTGTTTCTGACCTAGATATGTAGACATATGACTAGGAGAAAACTTCCTTCTCCAACACCTACTCACTAATGTATAAATACAAGGGAAAAGCCTTGAACTTACCTATGTTCACTACTACTTTGGGTCACACATATGTTTTATATTTTTATATTCTAGAAAAAATATTACTTCCATGCACACCCAAAAATAACTTGGGCAACCAAACAGTGGCATTTGTAGCAACTATCATCCTATCAAACCACATGGGAAAAAATTGTCATTAAAGACAATGTTCTGATCATCCTTATGGAACCACCTATATATTCATATTTTACTAAAAAGGGATTCATCCACTAACATACTTAGTCTATTGACCCAATAGGGTTTCCATTTCAACATGGAAAAGGCTAAGAATGGGTAGTCATAAATAAAAGAAGCATCGGTGACATTATTTTTGAAAAAAACCATTAACTTACTCACCAAGAATGTGCACTAGTTCATGTGTACATCTTGAATACATGTCTACACAATAAACAAAGTTTCTTGAGAACATTCAACTTTCATAGAATTTTTCATTAGAAAACAAGTCATTATCTAGAAGGTGACGTAAATTATCTCATCCCCAATCAAATAGATGATCACTTCATGGCCTCTGTGCTTGGTCCCATTCTTCTCATACAATCTCAACTCCCTTGCTCTCCTTTGATGCTTCTATGTTCTCTAAAATGATTTTATAACATATTACCCCTTCATTTCCAAGTAAATGAGGACCTAAATATCATGGGAATGAATAGGGTAATCATTATCTAGCACAAGGCATTTTGATTACTTGACTAATTAAAAACTTAGTGCACCATGAAACTTTGCTTATAATGACAATTGTTTGAAGCTCTAAGAGGTTCATCAAGGGGGAATCTTGTAAAGACTCAAACTTAGACTTAGAGACATGGGTATTCTCTTCATTCTCTAATGGGACCTAATCCATATACAAGAATTACTACAAATCAAGATATAGAAGATCATCGATAAAATCATGGTCAACTAGGAACATATGTGTTACTTTACCCATGAGATCTCCTAGGATCTCCACCCATAAATATAAAATTTCCCACATCATGGATTCTTGTATCTTTGGTTCATGAAACCTATCACCAATATTCCACTAACTACCTTCACCCTAAGTGAACTTCCCCATAGATGTAAACTAGTGTTATGTTGTTCTCTAGTAAAATGGAGTGACTACAGGCCAAAACTTCTAAACAATAATGATAGCTTCTGTCACTATGGTTTGGAAATGAATCTCCAATGTGGATAATATTTGATCACCACAACATACAAAACAAAAGTGAGAAAAATGTTTAAGTCTAAGTCTAAGTCTGACAAATTAATGTACCAAATAGTTTACATAAGGCACACTTCTTTAGGTTCAATGATATTTGTAACTATATATAGAATTCAAACATCATTTGTAACATGTATATATGGTCATTTAATGGCCCATACATTTTCCAATCATCCAAATAGTCTATAATCTTGGAAGGTTATTATAACTATGAACAAAAATACAAAATAAACATTCTTCAAATCAAAAGGAACCACATTGTAAGAAAAGGAATCCCACTTGAATGTGGTATTCTTTTTTGTTTTCTTCTGTGATTTGAACCGGGTGATAACTCAAGAACCATTAAAAAAAAAAAAATCCTCCTTGCCTAGAGCTTGATCTAGCACCTCATTGTTGAAGGGAGTAAAAAATGGGTCATATACACATGTTACGTTGAGTCCTTTGAAATGAAAAGAAGCCCTAATATCCTCACTTCCTTTCTTGCTGGAATTATTGTTTCTCTGATTATTTTTCTTCATTGTCAAAGAAGTCGACCTCTTCTCTCATGACTTGTCTCTCCTTCTACAGATTTGGGTACAATTTATCTTTCCTTATGAGATTTATTAATAGTACTGTGTTTAGTGTATTTCCTTCATGTCCTACTCCAAATCTAGTGACAAACATTAGGTTATTGGATTTTAGGACTTCATGATCGGGAACACTTTGCAAGAGATTGATGATTATCCTATTTCTCAATTTTTATAACATGAATATTCTAGGAAGTGATCATGGACGCCACATATGATACCAAAATTTAAATTAGTTATGTCTATCAAGGGATAGTCTAGGCTTAAATGGTATTCTTTCAAAAATATAAATAAATATATTTTCTTTATTCTTGCTCAACCATGTCCCCCTTGTCTATATCGACCTTGGTATCCTTCTATCTATCCACCTCTTACTTGAAATCCACCTCCTTTGCCTCCTTTCAACATCCCTAGTTATATTCTATAGCCTAAGTATGATAAATAGTATGATAGTTTGGCTTAGTTTCACCATTATGATGACATTATACTATATTATAGGTTAATTCTTCATAGATAGAACACCATTTTCGATTTGTGTTCCTTGAATTATTTGGATGGTATTTTGTCGTGTGGTTGGTGAAGATTTAACACATTTCACAATAACATTGAATATGGATCCATTTATAATATTATTCTCTTTGTTCATTTCATAGTACTTGAAATAATCCTTAGCGTTCCCTTCATTCATGCATATGGTGCAACAAAGTTCACTTCTCCACACAACAATATCCCGAATCAATTTATGTAGCATCTCTAATTTTTCTTCTACTTTTTATCCATGGATGATATAGTATATTCATCACATGACTCTATTTTTTGCTCTTTTTCGAGGGCACCCTCACATGATCAAATTTCATGCATCCTTAATGGTGCTCTGATTTTCTGAAGTAGTCTTTCCACAAACCATTGTACTAGAAATTCATTATCAATTGTATAAGGGATATAATTAAGTTTGTATTTAAATATTTAATCATATTCCCTTGCATATTCTCCTAGCATATATTTAATTTCCTTCAACATATGTATATCCAAGTCTTTATTATATTGTGTTTGGAATAATGTCAATAAATTTCTCTTGATTTCTATCTTTATTCTTTTTTTTTTTATAGATGAAGTTCATGAACCCTATGAGGGATATTTTCCTGAGGTCTCCAAAAAAATGGTGCCATATGTTTTTTTTTATTTGTGATGTCCATGGCTTTCAATTACTTCTCTCATATGAACCGATGCCTCTTAGGATCGTCATACCCCACACACAGAGGTATGTGATGATACAACATTTTAAGGACCAGATCCTGTCACTGAGNGAAATTAATATTTTAACACAATATTTATCGTGGAACCCAATTGGGAAAACCACAAACATTTTTCTATTAACTGTAAAATTTTGTTTTACAAGTTACATAGAAGGAAGATGTTCTTCCTCTTATATCAACACCCACTGATAAGGATGCACCCACACCCCTATTCACCCTCATCAAATGGTAGGATATTACAACCCTTAGTTTAGTCAGCTACAACTGACAAGTAAACACCTACTCCCCTCAAACCTCCTTGCCTCTCTTAATTTATGAATCAAAAAAACTTATGTATTATATCTTGAATGCTCCTATATGTGCTTATGTCATCTGATCTTCAATTTATCTTCTACAAGCCAATAAAAGTCTTCTATATCAATCATTGGACATCATAATTTCTTCCCTGTATATGTCTGTATTTGGATCTTCAATGTCTCTACTACATTCCTCTTATCTTCAATTCTCAATCCTCTTATATATATCCCTTCATCATAACTCTTGAGGGGAATTCACACCCTTTCATGAATCCTCACACCTCTTTGTATATTACATAATCACCTTTTTAAATAACACAGTCATGTGTTTTTTTAAACAACACATCTCTTCAATCTTTACCTTTAGCTTTTGATGTCTTATTTAATTTACTTCCATTTTTAATGCATGAATGATTTTAACATATATTCAATCCATCTTACTGTCTTTGCATGAATTATTTCAATGCATGAATGATTTTAACAAAGATTCAATCTAACTGTGCCCTTTTTTATTTTTACACAACTTACTGTTCTTTGTGTTATTGCAGGGTTTTAACTGTTTTGGAGAACATATGATAGTGGCAACATGTGATCCTTTCGACAATTGTGGTGGAGATTTGATAGTCTCTTCTATTTCTTCATACGATCCACCTTGATTTGATCTTTGTCATTTTGGTTTTGTGCACGGTTTCTCAAAGAATTGTAAACCCATTTGACATACATAGAAAGCATGTTTAGAAACCCACAATAACATATTCATGTGCACTATGCACACTTTCTACACTTCCATTCTTGGAGAAACCTTAGAACCCAAACTCATCAGTTTCCATGGAAAAACAAATTCCTTTGTTGTTCAAATGCATTATTCCATCCTTCAGTGTACATTTCCATCTTCTTTTGGTTCTTGTAACCTTGTCAAACTGAGAAAGAACTCAATCATTTTTATTTGGTTCATCTCCTCCATGTTCAATATCATCAAACTCATCGTTGTCATCTTCATTTAAAGGTGGTTCTTCATCTTCATACACTTTAGTTTTAATTTCCTTTACATTTAGTGGATCTCGTTCTGCATGTGCATGGTTTCACTAAACATGGCGATCCTCCAAACTTGGAATTATGCCAAAGATTTAGATAAAAATTGCAGTCTCATCATTTGTTCTACAACCCGAATTAACAAACAAACCTTAATCCAACAATCACCCATATGATCAACATCCTGTATATTTATATAAAAAAATATTTTTCCAACGGCTATTGTTGATTTGACCAAAAAGTAGGGGGATTGATAGGTCATCCTGGGCTCCAGGATGGTGATCTTCGTGTGAAGTCCAAGCACCTAGATCGCCCACCATACCCTTCCACTATGCGTTGATATGCTATGGAGAGAGCTATGGTTATAAACAACTATAACGTTTTTCTCACTTTCAATGTGGGATAAATCCTACTACAGGATTTAATCCTCACCATCCATCGCTCAATCCAATGGCTACTGATTCTCCTCACTAGTCGAACCCCACGATGTGCCTCTCTTCCCTGTGAAATAATTCCTCCTTCCCAGAGCATCTAGGGCGGTGTTCAACACTTCTTTCTCTCAGAGCTGACCCCACCAACGATCGACTTCATAAAGGAAAAAAAAAACATCTTCTCCTCGATAACTGGTAGGAATCCTCATCATCTTTTCACTTCCATCATTGAGGATCCCTCTTAAGTAATTCTTGTGCATTTTACTGCACAACGAAAACTCCCAAGATGAGTTTGTCTTGACCTCCTCTTGTTTTAAATATGCAGAATTCACGTTTCTTATCCACCACATTATTAGACTGGAAAAGGTCTCCCATTCAACATAAAATTTGAATCCCAAGCTGGATAATGGCATAGAACTCTCATGACTCCAGAGTGATTTCTTGAAATGTTTAAACAACTAAGGGTTAATTCCTTCTGCGAGAGTATTGATACAATCTTCTGTAATCATGGAAATCAGAGCATCCCTCAAATAAAATGTCAAGACCCGTCCAGAAACAATTATCATGTTCAACCAACCTCAAATTGTATTAGAGATTCTCACTATCTCCACTTTCTCCTCTATCGCCTCCCCACTTATGGCCTTGCACCTTTGATTTAGAGATGTATCTTGCATTGTTAGATCTTTAAGAACACCTAGGGGAAATATATAATGACAGAGGAAATGATGCCCCACATATAAGGAAAGGTCACCATCTCGGGTTAAGATAAGTAGATCAAAGTGGTCGATTCCCCATCTCCTTTTTCTAGGCCGAGTTATTATAATTGTTGTTGCAACAACTGGAAGAATACTCCAACTTACATCAATTTTTTCTGACAAAACATCTGGCAGAATTATAGAGATTAAACTCCTTTTCCCTTTAATCATAAATCAAATAAGTGGCACCCTATCATCATATGTTACCAAAAACACCTGATTAGCAATTGGATGAACACATTTTTCTAGCCAGATCTGCTGTAAGTTCAAAACATTGATTTGTTCCTCTGCATAAATTCATGTTATTGTATGCCACATACATCCCTTGTATTAACAACAGCTATGTCATCACAATCATCTACTCTGTCTTATTCTGTGTTCTTTTATGCCACATACATCCCTTGTATTAACAACAACTCTGTCATCACAATCATCTTCTATGTCTTATTTCTTGTTCAAGTCTATTGGTTGATTATTCTCAAATTCTTCTACACTGTAATCTTGTGTGTTAGTAACATTTCTCGTCCGAGGCACGAGGGTGTTTAGGCCTACAAGTGGCGCGAGAAGCACCCGAGTGCAGCCCAGAAAAATATCGTTTTTTGGCTTCCAAGCAAGTTAGCGGGTAAGATTATGCTGTCGATGGTCAAGATTCATCCATAGGAGCAGATCGACGGTTGACGGGGAATCGCAGTTAATAGAGTTGCGCCAAAGTTACCGTGACAGATAGCGCCCATATTGTGTGCAAGGAAGGATAACAGTTGTCCATCCAGAAGACGTGTTGCGTGAGATCTAGTTGCATCGACGTTTCAGAATTTGGGAGTTCGGGGGGTGAGAATTTCATCTTGTTCTACATCTTGAAACCTCGAACCCCGAAAATGCTGAAAGCGCTGAAAGTCAGGCCTACGCTATCACGAAGCATTCTCAGCCGTCCATCCAAAGGGGACACTTGGCGGCCAATTGAGCCATCTCGACGTTTCGCCCATCGCGACTCCGAGGCACAAGGAGAAGCTCTGTCATATTTCCGATGCGCGAAGTGCCAGGAGCGTCCAAGACCCGGGCCCAGAGTATCGCCGAGCAAGTCCAGGACCGTCAGATCTGAGAGGGACGTGGGGCGCCAGATTAAGCTGCCTCGACGTTTCTCTCATCGCGATTTCAGGAAGCAGGGATCAACCCCTTCCTATTCATGAACGCTGAAAGAGCCTTTGAGAGTAAACACAGGGTCACAGCCCGTGGTCACTTGGGAAAGAAAATAGCTGCACGAGAGGGGCCAAAGGGGTCGTGTTTATTCACAGAGGGGATAACCGCAATCTCCAGGTGCCATCAGATTCAACCTCGATCCTGGTCTTCTCTTAGAGTAAATGAAGGCAAGAAGGGGTGGTTGAAACCTCTCCTCATTCATTAAGTGTGAGGTATGGAGGGTCTGGCAAGTGGTCTTCTCAAGAAGGTCAAGTGTACCCATTTTTCCAGAGAAGACATGTCGAGTTCTCGACTAGCCGGAGGAGGTCTACACATGCTAGATTGACACTTAATGGCTCAGTTACTCCCCTTGCAGGAGCCACGCGCAGTTAAGGTGGCGTCTGACAAAGAATACCCGTCCGAATTTGGCTGAAGGGACATCAAGCTTTGGATGGATGAACATGCCTCTGTTAGGTGAATTTTTCTGAGTATATAGACTCAGTCTTTGTATTTTGTAAAGGATCGATGGTTGAGCAAGGCTCCCAATTGTAAATTTTTGACGAAGCGTTGGTCGCTCTGGTTTATGTATAAGGAATTTGAGACTTCTTACTTTATGGATGTCAGCCTCTTTTCCATTTCTTTGTTTACTCTGTTAGAACAACTAGGAATTGGAGGATCCAGTCAAGTTGTAGCTGTTATAGGATGATGTAGTATGGATCACTGTAATAGTTTCATTATTTCTACTTGGTTCCTGTGATTTTCTTAGCGCTGAACGACTTGGAATTGAAGGATTCAGTCGAATCACCTCTTCAGCTCTTTGAAGCTCTAGACTAAGAGGATCTTGTCTTATGAGTTTTTCATACTCAAGATTCCGAAGGCCTATCGCTCAAGGAAGTCTTGCTCTCCCTTCTCACAAGTCCTCCATCTACTACCCTTTAATCCATTTACAGACGGAAGTTGGATCAAGACCTCCTTGATTTTTACATACCAAGCCCGGTTTCCTAAATTAAAGCTATATCTTCTTGAGTCTTTACCCACTCGATCACCCCATTAAACAAATCGTGACATAAACTGATGGGCGTTGGTCTCTTCTCCTGCAAGTAATCTAGGAGTGACGTACGAAGCTAACATTTTTGGCACCGTTGCCGAGGATGAAGTTGAAAATTTTCCCCAGGATTGAACGACATAGAGCCTCTGATTATGAAGGTGCATCAAGTATCAGAGCCTTTGAAGATTGCTACTGTGCACCTGACGACTCCATTGTGACGACTCCACTGGGGAATGACTGTTGTATTAATTGTGTCTTTCAGAGACACATGCAGTCTCATCCATAGCTGCCTCTAGCTACACCTTAAACTGATCCAGAGGCGGTTCTCAGAAAAGGAAAGGCCTCTGAAGAAGAAGCTTCCACCGATGAACCAAGTAATCCGCCATCTCTTTTTGTAGGAACTCCATTTTCTCCTCCTCAGTTTCTTAATAGACCTCCTTCCGAGGTTTCCTGTTTTCTGAATTTCGGGAGTGTTCCTGCTGAGTTTTCCCCTCCTGGTCTGGCATTGGAGGGAGAAGCCCTTGTCACTTCCCTCTCCTTTGAAGTTGTACTTTGGCGTAGACCAAGGACCGTGGAAGACTTCCCCACTCCTCATCTTGTTACTGTTACCACTCCTGCACAAAGAGGAGCGTCTACTGACTTGATCCCGTTAGCCTTCTCCTTAAATCCCCTTTTGTTTCCCATCCCACTCCGAGACTCATTCCCAGTAGCCCCTTCGCGAACTCCTTCTCCTTCAAATTCTCCTCCACCTAATATTCCTATGGTTGGTGCTAATCCCCCTCTAAATAGAATGGATGCCATAGTCTCTACCAAATATTCTCCCTTAATCCTACCCCATCCTATGAATCCTCTCCCATCTAGAGATTACTTAAAGTATATGCCCAAGTTCACTGGAGAAGGGGACATAACTGCAGAAGAGCACCTGGCTGATTTCTACAGTTATGCAGGTAACCTAAACATTGAAAATGAAGATGTCTGGATGAGATTCTTCATCCAGAGCCTGGATGGTGAGGTGAGGAAATGGTTTAGAGGATTGGCCCCTAGATCTATTACTGGGATTGAAGCCCTAGATAGTGCTTTCCTGAGGCAGTAGAGCGATATGAAGGATTTCATGTATTACATGACAGAGTTCGGGTCTTTGAAGAAGATGGAAGGAGTGTCTGTCTCTGACTTCTCCAAAAGATTCAATAAGATGTATAATAAAATTCCTGCTGAAATAAAACCCTCAGAAGCCTCAACCAAGATTTCTTATGCTAGTGTGTTTGGCCCTAATTT
This sequence comes from Picea engelmannii, assembly GCA_009831015.1. NCBI lineage: Eukaryota > Viridiplantae > Streptophyta > Pinopsida > Pinales > Pinaceae > Picea > Picea engelmannii. The sequence continues at coordinate 1,873 of ML802681.1, read as the reverse complement.
CTGTCTTTTATTGAGAGAAAGAAGAGCCACCTCCTTAGCTCAAATGCAAGATGCATCCATAGAAGTGGAATATAATGTATTAGTAGTTGACAGACTGAGGAACAAGGCTGACACCGATAGAAGAAAGGGAAGGTCAGAAGCCTCAACTTCTAGCCCATCGACGTCCCTCCCTCAAGTGGATGAGCTGACCAAGATGGTGAAGTCTTTGTCTGCAGAGATGGAGAGAATGAAGGTGGAGGGGAGGAAAGCATACAAGGCCCCCCAAAACAATGAAAACAAAAGAGGTTTCAGGAGGCCAAACAATATTACTTCCCCGACTGTGCAAAGGGAGAGGGGAAGAGACAGAGAAGACCAGAAGATTCAGGCCCCTTTTCAAAACAATTTTGTGGCCGAGGGGGAAAAAGGGGAAACCAATGAGCTTGATATTGAAATCCATTTCTTTAGGGACACTCCCCCTTTTCCTCATCTTACTCAATCAACATACGAGGATTCTCTCATGGACAGTTAGCTAAATGAATTGAGCAGGGGAGACAAGACTAGTGGAAGCCAAGGCAGATATGATCTGAGGTCTAAGAAAAAGACAATAGCACCTGATGTCCCTGAGCAGTCCACTAGAATGGAGAAACCTGCTAATGAAGTAGAATACAGTCACAGATGTAAGAAGCCATGACCCCTCTCTCCCGTAGTCCAGAGTCATGTTCCTGAAATAAGAGAAATCCCAAATCTTACCTCTTCTTTTAATTTCGAGTATGAAATTCAAAAGATCAGAATCCCTGTGCCCCTAACAAAATTGATTAAACATGAAGGGTTCAATAAATGCTTCTCTGAGATTTTACAGTCTGAGTTCTCATGCCTTCCCACAGAATCCATCAATTTACAAGATGAAAAGCCTGCAGTTATCTTAGTTCCTATGGTAGAAGACAGGAATGACTCATCCCCTCCCTTCTACACTTCCTTGAACATACATGACAATGTACTGCACAACTGTTTGATGGATTCGGAGGCTTCTCACAACCTCATGCCCAAAATTGTCATGGAAGAGTTAGGGCTAGAAGTCACCTGAGCCTATCATGACCTCTATTCCTTTGACTCCAGAAAGGTTCAATGTCTAGGATTTATCAAAGACCTGGTCATGACCTTGTTTCAGTTGCCCATGAAAAGTGTGGTCATGGATATTGTAGTGGTTGATGTCCCCCCCAAGTTTAGTATGTTGTTATCAATATCTTGGATAAAAAGACTAGGGGGAACTTTGCAGATGGACCTCACATATGCTACCATCCTAGTGTTTGGAGGAGAACATAGGAGGCTGTACAGGAAAGCCCAATTGGCCTATATAATCAGTGATGAAGCTAATCCTACCAACCATCCTATTTTTTCCTTAGACACTGATTTAGGTTCCAATCTACTACAACTCACTCATGCTCTCGAGACTCCTCTTAAACTCAGAAAGAAGCTCACCATTCCTCATGAATGTTCTTCCCCCATTTCCCCCGTCTGGAAAATGTTTTTTGATGGAGCCTCTTCCAGGGAAGGCGTTGGTGCTGGGGTAATTTTTGTATCACCTGCTCAAGAAACCTTATCTCTGTCATACAAACTAGAATTTGAAGCTACCAACAATGTGGCAGCGTATGAATCTCTTGTTCTAGGATTAAGAGCTGCAAGGGAAATGGGAATCCAGGAAGTAGTAGTGTTCGAAGATGCAGAGTTGGTGGTCCAACAGATCAGAAGTGCTTTTCAGGCTAAGCATCCTTGACTCAGGAGTTACAGAAATGAGGTGTGGGACCTAATTGACAGTTTCTTCTCAGCATTTAACATTTCTTTCATCTCAAGAGAGGAGACCACAGTGGCATATTCTTTGGCCACGTCAGCAAGC
>ML802680.1:200758-263737 GCA_009831015.1 Picea engelmannii | reverse complement strand
TTTTTTTATAATGGTGAATTAACTTTTTTTTTATATGAATACACATTGTATTTTAAAGTGTTTTTCAACCACTGCTCCCCAGAGGCTTTATAGTCCAGTTGAGAAATGTAGAGGCTTAAATTGTTAAGTGTTATGTTATGTTACAATTGTAATTATAAAGTCGGCTCAATTAATACTACTACTACTAATATTTTTTATAAAAATAAAATCTACTTAATACATGTCTTAATAATTACTTTAATTTGGTATATAATTACTTTTTAAATATATTTTTTTCAAAATGAAATATTATATATATATATATATATATATATATATATATATATATATATATATATATATATATATATATAAAGAAATTAAGATACTACAAGGAGGTAGTCAACCCTAATTTAGAAAATCAAAATTACCTCTCTGTTTTGAAAAGTGCAAAGAAGAAAATCAAAGTTGCAAAAATAAGAAGATGAAAAATAATTAATGTTTACCTATTAATAATTATTCAAGATCTTTCCAATTCTACTTCAAAAAGTGGAGTGACTATTTTCATTTATGTTATTTCATTATTTAAGTTTCAAGTATTTTATAATTATTTTAGGTTTTAGCTTTGGGCTACATACAATTACTACTTTAAACTATTTTAAGAGATAGATATAAGCAACTTTGCTTCTGATTTCACTTGTATTGATATTAAATTACTTTATCATCTAGAAATGTATGTAATATTCTTAAATTTGAGCATCCTAGAGTGTGATTGATGCATTTTTATAAATATTTTATACTCAAGACTTGAAGTTAACATTTAGTACATAATTCCACTACTTTACTTTGGAAATTTCATACTACATTATGTGATTTGTTATGCATTAAATTGCATAAAAATGTAGCAAAGCACAAAATATTGTTATAAAAGTTCATTTAGATAGAGAGTAGAGAGTGTAGCATGTACACGTACTAGATTCTCACTTGGATTCCTCTAAAGAAAGGGCCCATCAGAAGTTCTACTGAAAAAGGCCTCACTGACACTCCCACCAAACGTTTTTCAATACATTGCCTCATTTTTTAATTGGTAAAATTTTTCACTAATGCAAGCCTTATACTAAAGCTCACCTTCTTATAAATCTAAGCAACATTATGACACTCACTATAAGGAATATCCAAAGTAACCATCTCCAGTAAGAACATGCCAAATGAATAAACATAAACATCTACATATTGATTATAATCCTCTCCATAGAATTATGGAGTCATGCATTCCGTTGTACCAATTATAGAGTGAGCATCATGATCATTTGCATTAAAACCTAGATCACTGATCTTCATAACACACGTATTACCATTCACAAATATATTGTTGCAATTCAGATCTCTATGAATTATGCAAGGGTTGTGATTATGAATAATTCTAATATCTAACATGCCCAATTATTCACTCTCTTCATTGAGACATGTTGATGTTTTTGATGGTACTGCCTTAGGGTCCCCAAGGTGCAGACCTCAATAATAAAATTCACATGTCTCATGCTTGGAGGGTCCCCACTAATTGTGAACCTAAACTTAATATCTACTACATACAATACATAAATAAATTAACCTTTTGGACATGGAGACCAAGTTAGGTATGAAGGGAATGTTGAAATTATATGGGTTTGTCTCTCATTGGTTCTTAAAGTGGATTTAGTGAGTTTTATTACATATAAATACAATATTATTACTTAAATGTTAATAAAATTGACAACTTTATCAATAACATGGATAGTGTTTTAAAATGACTTCGAGTAAGCAATGTCGATTAAAATGCATAAATTCACCAATAATGTGGATGACCTATCCACAACCAATTAGTATACTAAGTAATGTTGAGAAAAATAAAAACTTCATGAAGAACATGGATGTCTTTTAAAAATAATTAATTTAATTCTAATAAATAGAAACATGTGTTTAGAGACATGCATAGAGAAAAGATAGATGGTGATTTAAGAGCTATATGTAAGGTATTTTCTTATGGATGGTAGTGGGAACACTGTTTAGGCAGGCATAAAGGGTTGATGTAAAAGTTCTCAATATCAAATGTTGTTTTTCTGCTCAATGGACAGAGTGGTGAACAATTCTATGTTTCCTTTATACAAGTTGAGACACCTTGGAGACATTCAAACACAATATCTTTATAATCCGAATTAACAACATTAATATTAAACCTCCATCTAATTTCTAATTACTTCGGCATTCCCATTCTCTGGCTTAGGGAGTATTCTAGTTAGAGAGAAGATAATAATGGTGGATGATTTGGTGGATTACTTAGAGGATCTCCTTGAGGGAACTTTGAGCTTTTGTTTGTTATTAACTAGAGGTAAAATTAGATCCATTTTGGTAGGGGGTTTTAATTCTAGGCCCATTTTGTTAAATCCAGAAAGCCATGAAACTTTGGGATTAGGCACTAAAGAGAGTCCTTGTGTAGGCACCAATAGGAGATGTGAATTTGAGAAACTCAATCACTACAATGTAGAAAATGGGTACGATCAATTGCCATCAAGAATGGTGGTTGTAGGTGAGTCTTGTGGAAGTGGTCAGAAGGCAGGTGGGGGTATTTACTCCAGAATAGTTGGAAAGAGTTTAGACAACTCTCGACGTTTAGGGTATGGTTTTTTTTAATCCAAATGTTTGGAGTCTTCCGATGCATGCAAACCCTCATCTCTATTGGTTAAGTATGGTAGCAAGTTTCCTCCTAGCAATTGTGGGTGTTATGAGTAGAGTCTCACTTGCACTCCCATTAATAATCTCGAGCTGGATGATGTTGATTTGAGGTTAATAGGTAAGTATCCTCATTGGAATAGTGGGGGAGGTACCTCAGCTTTGATTAATTTATGTAATGGGGGTTTGCAGGAAGGAAGTGACAAAAAGAGGAAGCATTTGAGAAAGTCCATAAAACAAAGGCCAACTCCTATTAATCTAGTTCTTGGTGAGGAAGTAAAATGCATAAAGTGGTGCAGTTGGAAGATGTGGCTCTTGTCGAAGGGTTCCTGGGTCATTACATTGGTGATAAGGGGTTGAAGAAGCGGATGGTCAGTGTTTGGAAAACTGTGCTAGGCTATGATCCTATCACTTATGTGTTATCAAGGGGATGGTTAGCATTTTATTTTCAATCGGCTTCTAATTCTTCAAGAATTATGGTGGGATCCTGGTTATGAGACTCCTCCTCGTTGCGTTTGAAACGATGCTCACCATTATTCAATGAAAACCAAGAAATATTGGATATGGTTCCAGTGTGGATGAAATTACCTAGGCTTCCCATTGACTTCTAATCTATTGAGGTTTTCAAGGAGATAGTGAATGCCCTAATACAATTCATGGAGGAAGATATGTTGTATAAAAACTATGGATCAATGGTGGTTGCTTGCATCTTGGTGAGGTTGGACCTAAGCAAGGGGTTGGCTGAGAGCATGGTTTTATATAAGAGGTCTCATTAATCCACCCAATCATTAGATTATGTTGTTATTCCATTCAAATGTGACAAGTGTTAGAAATATGGGCATTTACTTGCAGAGTGTCCTCTTCCTTTGAATGAAAGGGTATGGGTGAAGAAATTAGGGGTATCTCCATCTATTGAAGAAGATGTAAGGTTTCAGGAGGGGTTATCTAGGCTAGTTGTGGAAGGTAGGGTAGAAGAAGAGATTCCAAGTGTTGGAAAAGAGGGTACTATGATGGAAAAGGCAATGGTGGATGGAAATGTTCAGGAGATGGCATCTAAGAAGTGTAACAAATCTCCTTCTAGCATAAAAAAAACTCATCCTCTAGTGATAGCTGCCAAAGGTGCATCACCTACTAGAAAACACATTTCTGGAGGTGGTGGCTCAGATCGACTCCCAGACTCTTTGGTCTTTGGAGGTAAGCTCATATCAAAATTGGCTCCTTTGAATTTTACTCCTCTTGTTAAAGGATCAGTGTCTGGATCCTTGTTAAGTATGGGTGTTGGGTCATTTTATGGTTGGGGGGTTGGAAATTTCAACGAATGTTTTTTAAGGAGGAATTTCAGCTACAATCTCCTATGTTTTTCACTCCATCTCTAAGTGGGAAGGTGGGAGAGGGTTTGTTTTTAGTTGAATAGGTTTGTGGGTCTATTGGTTTAGGTACTTCATTTGAATCATAGTAGAGGACTCTAAGACGTGATATAAGGCCTTGCAATGGGTTAATAAATGGTTTGGATGTAGGGATTATAAGGGGTTGTGGCCCTTGATTTGTAAATCCATCTTATTTATCCCACATGCATTGTGGGGTAGTTCTCATATTATGTTTATAAGAAAAATGGCATCCCATATTATTTGTGTGTGAAGTAAAGAGAGCCATGGAACCTTGTGTAGCTTGCACATAATATAGCTTTTCGTTGTCACCTCATCGACTTGTCATCATGCCAAGTCACTACTCAATAGTCTATGTCCAACCACTATCATCCAAGTGTCACCCAGGGATAGGTCCACTTCACTGCCATGTGTCCACATGTGATAGGACGTCTACTTCACTACCATGTTACCGGTCGGTGTATTTACTGGTATATATATCGACATATATATCGTTATATATACCGGTATAATATGTAGGTATATATACCGAATGGTATATATACTAACATATATATCGGTGGATATATTGAAATATATAATGGGTATATATACCGACATATAGACCGACCAATATATATGGTAGTATATATATCGACATATTATATCGGTATATATGTTGGTATATATACAGATCGACAAATATACATTGGTATATATCGATCGATATATGTATAGCAAGGGGTAACCATTGAACCCATTGAGAATGTTGTTCAAGCATGAAGCACCTCAATTAGGATTTCAAGAACTTTGTGACAACTTATGTTTGACCATTAGTCTATCTGGGTGGGCGGCCATCGATATCCACCTGGATCAATCCTCCCTCCTTAGGAATCAATGGTCTCCATTGCGTTGAGTTCCCAAGGGAGAGAGGGAAGCATTTACTGAATCTGAATCTTGGTGATTTGCTTGCCTTGATGGAGACGTCGTGTTTCTCGGTTTGTGGAAGGCTGTCACGAACTTGTTGCTGGCAGGGTTGAATTTGTTCAACCAGTCGAGCTACCTGAGATGAATGTGTGCAAAAGGATTTTTTGTGCTTTGTTGCAATCTTGTCGACATGCTTCTGTTGGATAGAAGGTGCTTGGTCAAAAGATGTAGTGGTTGCAGTATCCTTATGTTCACCTTTCGAACAAATTGTGAAGAAGCTAAATTTTGTAGTATGAGATACTACCTTTCGACATTGTTTAGGTAGTAAAGTAGTTGGAACTACCTCTGGTATTCTGTAGAGATGACCCCCCAAAGTAAAAATGACACTATGGGGTCGACACTCATAAACAACATGGCACTTCCACATATATGGCTATCCCAAGAGAATATCACAGAAATCTAGTGCGGAAACATCACCTAATACCTCATCCTTGAAGGGTCGGATGCCATATGAAAATTGACACTGTTGGCTGACATGAATATCTCGTCCCTGGTGAAGCCAACCGACGTGGTGTGGTGTTGGTGTGGTGTTGTTGACAATCACAATTGTTTAACGATCTATGCTGAGATGAGATTATTATGGCTTCCTCTATCAACAATAAAATTTAGCAGGGTCCATTTCACCCACATATGTGAATGAAAAAGGCGCTCCCCCTCTTCAGGATTTGTTGGTTCTCCTGGTTGAATTTCTGCGGTCACGACAATAGCAGTCGGGTCCTCGTCGATGATCTATATTTAACTAGTATTTTCTAAATCAGATTATGAATCAGGGTTCGTCTCCTTGTCTTTGATCTTGACCACCAATGACTGTTTTGAGAGACTTTCATCGGTGTTATGCGAGGGGATTTTGTGGAAATCGCACCATTTTCCTGTGTTCTTCTTCATCTTTCTGTGACCCTTCTTTTCCCGTGGCTTGGACTAGTTTTCGGGAGGTTGTTTGTTAGGGCCATCTTTATCATACTTTTGTTGTTGGGGATTTGCAGACCCAAAATCCTGCTTGTTCTGGTGCTTAAATTTCTGCTCAATTTTAACAACATATCAATAAGCAGTACCCAGTGATGAGATGTACAAAAAATCCATTTCAGTTTGGATGTATTTGTGTAGATCCCCATGGTATTTCAGAACCAAATTTCATTCAGAGTCTTTGATACCCATCTTGGTGCACAAGGTATGGAAGGTATTGGTGAACTCTGGAACTTCTTGTCCCCTCTCTTGCCGCAGTGTGGTCCATCTCATGTATTGTTCCTCATGTGAATGAGAGGTGCCTCCAAAGTGGTCACTTGATGAAGATGTGTCTACTGCTATCAGAAGGAATTGAAGGATGTGGGAAAAATTCTCCATCATTTCATCTCTTTGTCGCATGAGATCTTTCTCAAGAAACAAATGAATAGAATCTTCTGCTCTGTCATTTTTATTTTCTTCTGCCATGGAGGGTTTCTTGGGCATGTGAGAACGATTGTACTAAAGAAATACAAGCTTGAGACCCAAGTTGATAACCAAAGGTGTGTGAATCTCTCAAAGAATCCAGTGTTTCATGACAAATCGAAACACATTGAGATCAAGTACCATTACATCTGAGACATGGTGCAGAGGAAGGCACTACTGGTGCAGTACCTTCCTACAGATGAGCAGGTTATTGATTTTCTTACCAAACGCCTTACCAGGATGAAGTTTGATTACTTCCATGACAGACTTGGAGTGGAAGAGAATGCCTCCCTCGTTGAGAGGGAGTGTTGATTTTTGCAGCTTCCTGAGACATTCTCCATATCATACTCCTCTGTGGCTGAGTTGAGTTGATCTATGAGGAAACTTATTCGAGAAGGGATAAGTGGGTTCGGGGTTATATCCCAATGTCCCTTGTGGATAGCACATGAGGACATGTCAAGGGAGTTAACCTTGATGTCACACACTATGGGGAGTTGACCCTAGTGTTTCTAGAGGGAGTATTCTCTATAGTCCCACATGAGAATTCCATGTGTGACAGACATTCTCCAGATCATATTCCTCTGTGACTGAGTTGAGTTTATATGTGAGGAAAATTATCCGAGAAGGGATAAGTGGGTTTGGGTTTATAGCCTAATGTCCCTTGTGGAGAGCACATGAGGACACATCCCTTGTGAAGAGCACATGAGTACATGTTAAGGGATTTGACCTTGATGTCACACACTATGGGGAGTTGACCTTATTGTTTCTAGAGGGAGTAGTGTCTAGAAGTCCACATGGGAGTGCCATGTGTTATAGAAATTTTCCTACTACAGTGGTTATGTACCACTGGTGAAGACTATGTGTCTTTGGATAGTACTTGTGTACTACTACAATGGTTTTGTACCATTGTCAGTGACAGTGTGTCACTAGACAGTAGTTGTGTGCTACTAGTGGTGGTTGTGTCCCACTAGATAGTATTTGTGTACTACTACAGAAACATACCTCCCTAGCTGAGAGGGAATGTTGATGTTTCAGCATTAGGCGAACCTTCTCCTAGATTGGGCTACAGACCAAGAGACATAGGATCGGGAGAAGCTTCTGTATATGTGCATTTTGGCTTCTATATATGCACATATACGTAAGCTCTATATACATAAGAGAGTACAGAAGAGAGCATCCGTATATGCACATTTACGAAAGGACAGTTAATTAATGACTTATCATATTTTAAGATGCATTCAAAGCATCCCTAAAGGATTTTCTAGCAACTTTACATTCATTATCATACCAAGGGTTAGTTGTATTGTTTTTCTTTTTACATACCACCTCACCTCAATAGAGAAATTTTAAATAGATATTTGATTTTAAATACGTAAGCTCTATATACATAAGAGAGCTTCTGTATATGCGCATTTACAGAAGGACACTTAATTAATTTATCTTATCATATTTTGAGATGCATTCAAAGCATCCCTAAAGGATTTTTTAGCAACTTTACATTCATTATCATACCAAGGGTTAGTTGTATTGTTTTTCTTTTTACATACCACCTCACCTCAATAGAGAAATTTTAAATACATATTTGATTTTTTTAAAACAATTTACTATGATCATATTTTAACACTATCCACATCCTTAAAAAACAAAATATTGATCACATGGATAAAGATTTTTTATAATAAAAGTCTAGACTGATTCTATCTTGAAAATAATGAATAATTAAAAAAATCTACGGATACATAATTGAAATGTTTGATGAAGTATACCATGAAAATATCCACTTGTGAATTTCTACGGAAAACAAAATCAATGTGACTTGCTTTACAAGTTCATAGAGTTGATGGATATCTGAGTTTCAAGTCATCTCTACTTGAGGGAGGGAAAAAAACATCGACTTGACTTGGTTTACGGGTCAATAGAATTGATGGATATCTTAGAAGTTTCAAGTCATATTCCTAATTGAGAGAGGTTGTTGGAGTTCTTGTCATCCCACTCTATCTCTCTATCTCTATCTCTAGACTCTGTCCATGTATGGACATTGCTCAGTTGAAAATATCTATGCTCAATATTGATCCCCATTGAAATGGGAAGAGGACTATTATTTTCATTTTCACATATGATAGCCTCTTTTTTCTATGACACTACTCTAGCCACGATTAGCCTAGAATATGGTTTAGCCTAAAAACATCCAAACACTATTTTGGTAACCTCAACCATAGTTATCAAGTTTGAATTTGKATTCGGATTCAAATTTGATTCGATACRATAMAAAAATTTCAATTCGGAAGACACTTACATTATATATCTTAAAGAATTAGATATATATACTTCCTTCCTAGATTAATTATGTATTTTGCTTTATTTTAAAATTTAAACAACTTCTAATCAATCTAGATAATCTAACCTCTTCTAGGTGCAATTCATCAAGAAAATTCACACCTACCTTTTCCCTCCAAACCCCCTCTTCATTTCAAAATTTATTTATCTAAGATCCCTCCCAACTTGCAATTAATAGATGAGTATTTTAAAAAATTATGTGACCGCTTCTTATCAAATTTATCCACTTTCACACTTCAAGCTCAAATTCTCTCATTTCCTATTTTCCCATCTTTTGAGGCCCAAATCCATCCCGAAATCCTAACTCCCTAATTTCTAGTTCTTATTCTAGGAGAGTATAGGGACTAAAGCACTGAAGAACATGTTGGGATTCCCTAAAAAACCAAATAATCCCACTTGTTTTTATGAATGAATGTTGATTGCCTGAATTCCTAAAGAAATGCATTCCTTATGGTCGATAGAAAAACAAAAAGTGATAGGAATGGTTTTGTCTCTAGCTGGAAGAAGGAATAGTGGATTGTTGGCATTCTTTCTTTCTATCAATGATTTGGAAAAAATTTCAAATATGTGAATTATTTCCATTTTTTTCATGTTGCACCCAATCCCACGTTTATTTATGTTTGTTCAGGTAGGTACTACTCCAAATCTGTGTGGGAAAACTATGAACCATGGATTTCATGTTAATTTGTTCCACTCTTTGAACTAGTTATGCTATGAACTGTATCGAATATCACCAAACTCTTCGATATTCGAATCGAAATGTCAATTTTTTGTATTTTTTCCTGATACAGTGGAATTTCGTAACTATGACCTCAACTATCAATATGATGGTGTAGTTTCCATCCATCCTCTTATCTATGATTACCTCTATGTTGTCTCCATCGTTTTCATCCGTCTTCACATACGATGTGACCTATACATGCGTTCACATACATGATTACATGCGTGCACATATAAGTATCATAGGATAATATTAGGAATTTTTAGAGGAGAAATTCTCACCATGCTCCATTTTAAAATATATCCGAACTTCAAGTTACAACTTCTTGACCTTCGTTGAGATGTTGATTATTCCTAAATTTCTTCCACTAAACAACAATACCCACCATCAACGATAATGTCATTATTAGAGCTTTGCTTATCATTATTCGGAGGACAAATCCGCTCACTTTTGCTAACATAAAAAAAATTCAACATTAAACATTTTATTTTGCATTAGATAGGGTGTCCAGAATCACAAAATGATCCAACAAGAATGGATGCTAAAATCAAATCATTGATCAAGATTACTATCTTCTTTATGCATTGGTAGTGAGAAAATAGAAGTGGTGGTGATCTTTTTTCCATGATTTTCTTCTACTTCTTTTTTGGATTCCTTCTTATGATGCTTGTGGAAGATGTATCCCCCTCTCCCCACCACATTTTTTCTTGCAATCTCCTCCTCAATATTTTGTATGTGGGAATTTTATGGATAATTATTTTCTTGGTGTTTCTCGTACTGTATACACACAAAATTGCATTAACGTATCCATTCATTGTACATGAAAAAATATTTCAATCTACACCTATGGTTAAAATGGATCATTTATAATATATCGACGTCCCACAAATAAATTGACTTCTCACCACTAAGAAGATACTTAAGGAATAATATATATATATTATCAGTGCAAACTTTGAGGTGCAATTTCTCAGATTTCCCATAAATTCTCCATTCACATATGCTTTTTCTTCCCTTTCATTTCCTTCTTCTACAGTGTCGAGTTTTGCTTCTCCACTTCTTTGTCATAGTGGAAGTGATGGCAGTGTTGATGTTTTTCCTAGGACATCATTTCCAAAATTTTGATGACTAAATGAAATTCAGAGACTACATTAGACACCCTCAAAATACCAAAAAAAATTGAATTGCAAAGATCTATATTTTCACTGTCACAATACTCAAATTACTGAACAACTACAATACTCAAATTACTGAACAAATGAAATTAGAAGAGGGGATTGTGGGGTGTTGGAGTTACTTCACACATACTTAGGATTTATTTTTCCTAAGGTTTTTCCTTATTTATTAGTCATAATTAGTCATTATCCAATCTCCTATATTTTAGGGGAGAATATTCCACCTGAAGAATATTCTCTTTTAGTTGACACTTCAGTTTGACTAGTTGAGTTGAGTTTAGATGTTGCATTAGTTTTGTCACCATGAAACATTGGGATCATCACCATGTTAATGCACACTTGCCTTGGTTTCATCACCATATTGGTGCATTACCCTTGATTCCTTGATATACTCCTCACTACACTCTGTTTTAGTCAGATAACTGAAGACTGATTGACTAGTTAACTCAACTAGGTGGCAGTTCACTCTCGTAATTGCCTAAGAAACTAGACTAGGTTGCAGTTTAGTCCCATAATTGTTGGTGTGTGTCCAGATCACTCTAGATCACCACTATGGCTCATTAGTTACGCATATATCCTATATTTATTGTAAATTATTCACTCTTTGAGTGTGGAATAGAATAATGAGAATTCTTTCATTCTTTCTCTCCTTCTTCTTTCTCCTTTTCTCTCTACAAATGTGTGTATCATTGTTTAGCTAGATCTATTCTGTGCAGGTTCAACACATTTACACGGGGAAGTGATTTTTTCATTTTTAGCCGACGTTGAATGTTAAAAAAAAACAATATTGTGTCTTTGGTATGCATAATAGTTGTATTTGTGTCGCACGATGGTGTACAGATCATGTGGTCCCATTGCTAGGCATTTCATCATCTAAACACTATCTCTCCACATCCTTGAAACCTAATTAATTTAATTATTGTTAAGTTAGTTTAATTAAGTTAATTAATTACGTTGATAGGTGTCCCCCTATTGGAATTAAAAATGTCTGCATATTCTCATCTAATAAGATTGTCATCATTAAATACCATGCATTTATGAATTTGTCTTACTTTTTTTGTTTAATATTTCACTTTTACATAATATGATTAAGCATTAACTAGGATGGCTTATCAATTGCCATGGAGCAGAATTAACATTTGTCATTACTTTTTCTTTTTAATATTTTACTTTTACATAATATGATTAAGCATTAACTATGGTGGCTTATCAATTGTCACTGAGCATAATTTTGCAAATCCAAACAAGATTACTTGGACATTAACATTTACCTCTTCATTATTAATTTTTTACATATTATAGTGGTGTCAGTTATATCAGATATTAGCATGGAGAGTGACATGGAGAGAAGTGGAGCGCAACAGGTTAACATTTAACTTTTACCAATTTCCCAGTTTCAGAAATTCCGACACCATGTGGCATAATTAAATACCAATAAACATTTATTGTAATTTATGCCATCTTTAGACGTTTCACTATGCCATGGAGATCCAGTGAGAGGAGTATATTAGTTAGTGTGGTAATGTTAGATTCCAGGTTTAGCATGGCGTTTCAGATTTCACCAGGGATTATCATTTTTCCATGATCTCATGTCGCTTAAACGATGAAGCAATCTCTAAAAGGATGGATAGGTTTTTGGTGTCAGAGGACTTGATGAGCTACGGTCTGATGATGAAAACCTTTGTTTCCACAGTCAGATTATCGGACCACCTGCCAATCATCTTTAAGGTGGACTCAAGTGAAGTGAAGTGAAGCCCCACCTGCCAATTATCTTTAAGGTGAACTCAAGTGAAGCGAAGCCTCCGGCTCCATTCAAATTTAATCCCATGTGGCTAGAAGAGGAAGAGTATGTCTCCCTAGCGACAGATTCGTGGGTCCACCTCTCTTCCTCGAAGTCCTTCATGAGACAATTTATTGACAATATCCATAGAATTAAGGAGGACTCTAAGAAGTGGTCGATTCAATATTCTAAGAGGGACAAAACCTTCTTGAAGGATTCGGAAAGAAAAATTGCTCTTCTTCACAAAGAATTGGCCGACTCTCCCGTTTCTGATGATTATCTCAGACAATTGTGCTCTCTTAAAGACGTCCGCCATTCTCTCTTGGAAAAGGAGGAACAGACTTAGCATCTGAAGAGTAGGGCTCTCTGGATCAAACACGGGGACAACAACTCTAAGTTCTTCCATCATTTCCTGAACTTTCGTAAGAACGTCAATACAATTTGGGAGATTGAGACAGACGGATCCTTAGCTCATTCATTCAAAGACAAAGTGGAGGAAGCAATCCTCCATTTCTCCTTGCTATTCAAAGGGCCAGTTGATTCTGATCAAAAGATATTGTAGGTCACTTCAAAGTTTGGTCCTGTGTTTACGGAAGAGATTAGCCACTCGCTTACTGAAGAAGCCTCACAGGCGGAGATTCACGATGCCCTTTTCTCAATGCAAAAAGGGAATAGCTCCAGTACAGGTCTGGAATTTCAAATTTACTTTACTTGTTATTTTATGGTTATTTGGTTTTTATGCATGTTATTTTATGTTTTTGGCAGATTCATGTGTATTAAATTTTTTTTTTTTATATAAAGTTTGATTAAGAAATTTCAAAAGAAAAAATACTATTTGTTTTAGTGGAAAAATAGAAACATAGCTAAAACATTTCCACCAAATTCAGTGCGAATTGCAAGCCATCAGTAGTGGCTGAGTCCAAAATTTACATCTAAAACAGACTAGGAGTAAGGCTACATTTACTGTTTCATTTATTATTAGAAGGAACTTTTTGTCAAATTTATAACTGCCCTAGGTTTCCGTAGACCTTAAATACTTACCAGAAATTATGATAGATACTTTACCTAATAAGGGTTCGGATTTTACATGCCTGAAAATTTTGACGTGCATATTTGGTATCTAACTGTCAAATAAGTCAAGGTCAAATTCCACGCTTGCTCTAGTCTAGTTGGTCTCTCCGCAGAATTCTCTCTCAGGTTCTCCGAGTTAATCAAGGATGATTTGTTGAAATTAGTGAGACTCCCAAAGTTCTGACAAAATGTTGGGATCGTTCAATTCAACTTTCATTACTCTTATTCCCAAGTCCTAGTCTAGTAAATCCTTTGGCGATTTTAGACCAATCTCCTGTACCAAGATTATAGCTAGGTGTCTCAAGTCTATGCTCAGTGAAGTCATCTCAGAAGAGCAGTTTGGTTTCTTGAGAAATAGTGGCCCTTCACTCCATCAAAACATCCAATCAGATTGCAGTCGTCCTCAAACTTGACCTATCCAAAGCATACGATCGGGTCAGCTAGACCTTTCTTCATGTGGACAGATGGGTATGGAGTTATATGTGATTAATTACATATTGGGATAAATCCAGTTGGTTTCCTTTGCGGTCTATTTCTTACCTCCCTTTATCTCTCGGGGGTTAAAACCTGTTCACAAGTGTCTATTTCTTAGCTCCTTTTTGTTGATGATGTTCTTTGCTTCACCCAAGACTCTATCCGGGATATAAAAACTTGCATCCTCTCTAATAATTTTCCTCCTAAGGTAGCTCTCTCCCTGCCACCTTTTCTTCTCATAAAGACTTTTAAGGAGGATAAAAATATCTTGGTTTCCAGCTCAAACCCAATAATTATCGGTTCGAGGACTGGTTTTCGTTGGTAAAGGTGGTGGAAGCGCATGTATTCGTTTGGGTCAACGTCTTTTGTCTCGAGGGGGTAGGCTGACTTTGTTCAAGTCGGTAGTTGAGAGCATGGCTGTCTACTACACTTCTATTGTAGTTGTTCCTAAATGAATTCTTCTCAAAATCCCTAGATGTAGTTTCCAATTCCTGTGGTCAGGTGCTCGTCGAACTGGTGATATGCCATTGGTTTCTCTCTTCGCTCAGGCATTGGCAGGTAGGAGTCTATGGAGGCTTATTCAGGGCGAGATCCTATGGGAATATAGAATAAATAGAGGAGCGTATAATTGTATTGAAATACACAAGCAAGATCATTATGTTCCTCCATATATTGAATTGATACATGCCACGTCATTAAAGAAAAACAATGTTTTTATGGGAGTGGGTTAATTGGAGTAATTTTCTTTCCCGGGTTATTTTTTTTTGGCATGTTTTCATGTATTCTCGTCTATTTTTTGATTATCTGGTTTTAAATTTTCTGAATAACTCTGGTTTAAAGTATTTGGATTGATTTAAAATGGAGTGGAGCAAAACCTCTAGAATAAAGTTTTGAAATGCATAAAACTTTGATACATAAGAAACTCAGACTACCTTAAAAATCTAAAAAATCTAACCAGATTCAGGTCCATTTTTTTACCTAGCAAGTCTTTTTACTCCTGAACTAGCCTACACCTGCTTTTATCATCAGATATATTAATTGAAGTCTGAAGACTCTATTATGAAAATAGATCCGAATAATGGGAGAGATCAACGGATATATAATTGAATCTTGTGACAAATCATACTATGAAATGCCTATGAATAATTAAACAAATCAATGTTTATTTGACTTTTTTATTTTCACAGTAAAAATTAGGAAAATGACATCAGCTTGACTTGGATTACAGGTCCATAGAATTGATGGATATCTTCGAAGTTTCAAGTCATCTTCCTACTTGAGCGAGGTTGGAGCTGTTGTCAGCCCATTCCATCTTTCTGGGTATGGAGGCCGCCCGTGGATGGACGTTGCTGGCTTGCAAATGTGAACCGATGCCCTCTAAAATGGGAGGAGGACTATTATTCTCATTTTCACATATGATGGCCTCTTTTATCTGTGTCACTACCTCAGATACGCTTGGCCTAGAAGATGGTGTAGCCTCAACACATCTAAACGCTAGTTTGGCAACCTCAACTATTGATACGAGGTCGTGGTTTCCATCCAACCTCTTGTCTACGATTACCTCTATGTTGTCGCTAGCGTAATCATCCATCTTCACATACTGTGTCACCTGTACATGAGTGCCAATATATAATTAGCGGCATACTGTGTCACCTGTACATGAGTGCCAATATATAATTAGCGGGAATTACCGTTGAAAATCGTAAATTATGATGTTAATTTGAATGATTAATTATAATCCGATTCCTTACCCACTGGATGAGGTTAACTTACTCTTCCCCTAGATTTGTATTTATGGGTGGTCTGCCGCATATCATTTCCAACAAGACCAGTCCAAAACTATATACATCACTCTTCTCAGTCAACTTTTGAGTGCGGAAATACCTGCAAGAACATCCCAAACAAAAGTAAAATTGTCTCTGCTTCCAATAACTAATTGGGCACCTACAATATCAAGAATATTGCAGCAGCATATATGAATGCATACTCTGGATCAAGGTATCCTATTGTTCCTTTCACTGCAGTGTTAGCATAAGAAGCCTCTCCATCCACTGTGATCCTTGAGAGACCAAAATCGGCCAACTTTCCATTCATATTGCGGTCTAAAAGGATGTTGGCAGTCTTAACATCCCTGTGAATAATCTTTGGGGTGCAACCCACGTGCAGGTATTCCAGTCCTTTCAACAGAATTGAGGTGGATCACATGAAAAATATAGTTAGGCACGATTTCATGAGAGTAAGATCTACTTATTTAATGGCAATAAGATATATCAAATGAGCCAACCTTTAGATCACATAAATTTACTGTGCGCTAAATTATTTAAACACTTACCCTGCGCTGCATCTAAAGCTATTTTCAGCCTTGTTTTCCAATTCAGTTGGGAAATCTCTGCACGAGGACCTGGAAAACAATTTAAGATTAAATTATATTATTGTTGAAATTAATATTAATATCCATTACTCTAATCAAACAATATTGCTTAACAGTATATATTTACCGTAAAGGTGGTCCCTTAATGACCCTTCAGACATATGCTCGTAGATAAGCATAACCTCTTTGGATTCATTGCAAAATCCTAGCAATGAAACCAAATTCTTATGATGGATTTTAGAAAGAAGATCAACCTGTTTATCAAGTGAATCAGCTTACATGAATTTACTATACATATATATACTACTGTCAATATAATTACACATATTCTATAGTTTTAAAATTGTTTAAGTACCTCATTCTGGAATTGGTGAACTCCTTCTATCGAGAACAATGAGAGCACTTTAACGGCTATATCTCTTCCTTCTCGTAATTTACCAAAGAACACTGATCCAAAGCCGCCTTGCCCAATCTTCTGATTAAAGTTTTGTGTGGATTCCATTATCTCTCCTAACGTAAAGGCACGGGACTTTGATGAATTTGGCACCATAATTGTCAAGCAGTCTGCCATCCTCGTTAATTTACAAAGTATCACAGCATAGTATTAGGTATTTTCAGAGGGAAAATTACCACTATAACCGATTTTAAAATATACATGAACTTCAAGTCACAGCTTCCTGACCTTCATTGAGATGTTGTTTAGTCCTGAATTTCTTCCAATACACAGCAATACCCACCATCAAAGCTAAAGCCATTATTAAAGCTCCGCTTATCGTTATTCGTAGGACAAAGCCGCTCACTTTTGCTACCATAACAAACAAATTTCCAAAAAGAAATTGAGGATTATGTGAAGTTATTTTGTAAACACAAGGAAGAAACAAATTCTGAATATGAAAATTTGAATGCAAATTCTCAATATTTAAAATTTGAATAACCGTCTTATAACTTGTTGAATTTGCAAAGGAAATAAATAGAACGTCACTTTAAAAAAACACATTGCAAATCGAAACATCATTGATAAATAAATGACAGCAAAACTGCTAATATAAATTCTATTGTAATTCTTTATATTTCACTCGATGGCTCCTGTTGTTAGAATAATACAAAACCTTGAATGTGAAAAGAAGTGTGCTGAGGAAACAGCGCCCCTACTTAACTACTATATATGAGCCGTTACAACGCCCCTCATTGTAGTAGAGTTTTGGCTGCATAGGTTTGTATCACGATAGCATTTTCTTATAATATGATTTTCAGAAGCAGAATTTTGTTATATGTTATAATATGATTTTCACAGTAGTTTTTTTTTGGTTTTTAAGTTTTGTTTTCATTGCACCAAAGCAATAATAGTCTAGGAGTGCGAGAGATATGTATGGAGGTTTAGAAAAAAAAAGAGTTGAAAGAATATCTTAACTATACATTATTTTAATGTAATTTCCCTTCAACAACTTCTTAAAACTATTAAAAAAACTAAAAAACTATCTTTTTTATTTGACAATAGTTAATACAATAACAAACTATGTAACTAAATATTAGTACACAGCACAAATATGAGTTAATTTTTAAAACTCCCATTTAATGAGTACTTAAATGCTTCTTCATATCCGCAAGATAATCCCACATTGCAAAGTCTTCATTTGTTCTAACCCAACCATCTAGTATAATACATGGATACATTGTAATCCATTGTTAAATACCAAACCATGAGTCATAACCAAACCAGGGTATACATGTCTATATAAGGTTTCTAGAAATATGCCKTGAAGTCACATCCATAATTTGTAGCTACAATACAAAACAAACCTATTCAATAGTCAATGCTACTTTCAAACCTATTCAATAGTCAATGCTACTTTCCAGGATAGGCCACTTGGTGAGAGTTGCCAATTTTGTTTTCCTGAAAAGCAATAGTCAATGCTACTTTCCAGGATAGGCCACTTGGTGAGAGTTGCCAAAACCTATTCAATAGTCAATGTTACTTTCCAGGATAGGCCACTWGGTGAGAGTTGCCAAWTTTGTTTTACTGAATAGCAATAGTCAATGCTACTTTCCAGGATAGGCCATTTGGTGGGAGTTGTCAGTTTTGATTTTCTGAAAAGTTAAACTCCATAGAAAAGATTGCTCTCTAATTAGCATACTCCAATTTGATAGTTTAAAAAGCTAAACTTCAAAGAAAAGATTGCTTCCGAATTAGCATACTCCCTAAACTCGAAAGAAAAGATTGCTCCCGAATTAGCATACTCCAATTTGATAGGTTGCACTGTCACAACATGCTGTTAAATTAAGGCTGTGACGAATGGATCCTGACGACCATGTTTCACTGTCACAACTGAAAGGATCTCGTGGACCACGATTTCTGGAGGAGAATGCACATGTAAATAAAGAATTAGCATCAGGCCAGGCTGAGCTTGTGTCATTCGGAATTCCGTCCTCCTCGGATGTAATGCGAATGGATTTCTTCCACGATAAACTCCGATAGACCATGATCTTTCATTATCCTAACGACAACCAAAACGGACACGACAGGTTTGTCCAAAAGAGAGCATATAAGCCGAGCAATATGGGCAAATTTATAGATATGTATTGAAATCGCATAAATTTGGCCAGTGGCATGTTTAGATTTTCCAATTACAAGAAAACATTATCAGTGAACTCTGGGAATCCTCATTCCGGATCGCTTCCAGAGCCAGGCTATGAACGCCTTGGGCCTTTCGTGGATACCCTACTTGCCGTCGGCTCCTTGTTCTCGTACCATTAGTTGCCCCCGTTGAAGATGCAATCGCCAGGCTCCATGTAGTCGGAGAGCGTGGCGATTGTCTGATCCACCGGAGCCCCGGCCTTGACGAGGACGATCACCGACCTCAGCTTCTTGATCGAGAGTACGAAGTCCTTCGGATTGTAGTAGCCCTTTAGAGGCAGGTCGCCTTCGTTCTTGGCGCGCTCCAGGGTTTCGTCCATGCGACTTGCTATGTGATTGTAGATGGAGATCGGGAAGCCTTTCTCTGTGAGGGCCAGGTTCTGGCCCATCACTGCCATACCTGCCAGCCCGATTCTCGAGAGCGCCCCCGCCGCCATTGAAAGAAAAGAAAACTAGAAAACTTGAACTCTAAACCTCTTATATATAAAGGAGGTCAACGATAGCAATACCTCAAACCTGCACTTCAAGACCACAGATCTTTCTGTACACCTGCGAGGATAACCTTTACACAAACAACAAACAAATAAATGTAGCACTCTCCTAAGCTAACTTTCCTATGAATACATCACAGAAAGTTTAGCTTTTTCTACCTGTGGGGAGGAACTCCTCACATAAGCTTCTCACATGAGGAGCTCCATTGCCTCTCATGCTTCATTTACTCTGATGTCATATAAAAAATAAAAGATTTGCAACAAAATTATGTTGATTACAATTATAATATATAAATATATGAATGTTTTGTTCAAATAAGCATACTATAGGCACATTACCTTGTCACAATCATAACAGTTCAGAAAACCATTTAGGAAAACTATGTTATTAAATACGAGTAACAAGACATGTTATTAAATATGAGTAACAAGACAAGAGTTAACTCTTCGTGTATTCTCTTTCAATAGTTGGATATAAAAATATAGCTTAGTTTAAACGTTTTATGGTTTTATTTTTTGATATTTTCGTTTGATTTTGCTTTAAATCGGATGAGGAATGGTTGAATCTGTGTGAGTGGTTAAGTTTATATAATCCTAATGTTTAAGGAGTTTTTCAGCACTCTGAATCTATTTATACATTCAGAAATACAATTTAAACAAATGATTATTTTATCCAAATTCACATCGCCTATTCCGACCAAAAAACCAAAAAAATAAAACATTTAACGAACACCCAAAAATATATATCAAATAATCCAGATAGGGCTTTTTATGCTGAACACTGTTTTTTTTATGCTAGAGACTCTGTTTTTGGGTGCTAGAGAAAATTGAATGCAATGTGTTGCTATGGTGCATAGTGTGCTTGTGTTTTGACGAAATTGCCTATGGTTGGAGATAGAATGTACATCTTAAAGCTCTGAAGAAATAAAGAACAGCTATATGAAACAAGGAGAAATTTCTTGTTGTTGGTGAGATTGAATACCAGATCGATCTGTTACAGAAGTGGCAGCAGGGGAAGAAGTGGCGGCCCCGCAGAAGACGACTGTATAGTTAGTCCCCGAGGGGCAAGTGACGGTTTTGGAGGCTTCATCCTTTGCATAGCCGTACGCCTGGGGGCATTGTTTGTCGAAGAAACGCGAATAATTAGAGGGACTGCAATTCTTCGAATAATTGTCCTCCGCGCAGCAATATTGCGATGTATTGAAAATAGTGCAGGCGCTCATGCATCCGCCGGTTGCCCTTAGTTCTGCGGGACAATTGGCAGTTATGTTGCTGCTACATGCGATCGGTTTGCACTGAGAGTCGGAGGGTATGATCGAGATTGGAAGGTTGAATCCATAGACGAGAGAGATTTCATATTTGTCGACAGGGATGTCATATCCCTCAGCTCCCACCCTGTGACTGAACCTGGCCACAGTCGCATTGGGGCTGATTCCCAGATTTACACAGTTTACTGAAGGTCCGCAGTCCCCAGTTCTGCATTTTCCGAAGGAACAGTCCGTGCGAGCCCAAACCGGGATCCCGTACGAACCATCGGGGAGTTGAGCCGTCCACCACTGCCCACTGTCCAGCTGTGTCCCGTTGAAGAGAGCCATCACTGGCCAAACCGTGAACGGGCACTCGTTGTGGAAATTGTAGGTCGTACCTCCTGCTCCTGCAACTTGCAAGGATCACAAATATAGTAATAAAGTTGGACTCTTGCACTAACAAAAATGATCTATTATTGCAGTTATTACGTACCCTGTATAACCCAAATGTATAAGGCTGCCATCAACGCGAGCGAAACTCCAATTTCTCCGGCCATTGCAACCGCTGCGACTGAACCTTTCCCTGGAAAAAGCCAAATAATGAACATTCAACCTTTCCCTGGCAAAAGCCAAATAATGAAAACGTCAAGAGAAATGAGCGCTCTTTTCTGAATATTTTTTATTTGACTAATCGCAAGAACCATTCGCGATGACAGGCAGGTAATAGGTATGAAGCGGACAGAGTATTTATGTTCCGGTCCCACATGCAAGAGCGGCGGCTGACGACTCAGTCACTCACAATCCTGGAATCTTGATGTAACATTGTTTTGTTACTATTTTTCATTAAAATTTCAATTATAAAAAGTATGACTGAAAAATATTTCAAAACATCATAATAAACGGAGGGTAATTTAAAAAAAAATTAAGCACAAACGTTTCATGAGATATATTTGCTGTCTCCAACGGAGTCTTTCCGATCCACACTCTCCCCTCTTTATTAGTCCCTGCCCTTCGGGCGGGACTATTAGTATTCGATTTTCTTTCTCCTATTAGTTTGGCAAACCAATGATGTTTGAATGTTTGAATGTTTTAAGTTTTTAAATTGGAGTTCTTATTTGGAAGAGGCTCACAATACCTTAGCTTAAAAAGAACTTGGAGGACAGATTTAATGAACAGTTTTTAGGAAATGAAGTAATGCTAGAATTAAGTCTAGTATTACTTTCTTAACATTAAATGTTGTAAGAGCATTTCCCAATCTTCAATGTTACACTCAATGGCATTGCAAAGTGTTGTTCTTCACCTCTACTTCTATTTTTGTTTGTCTTTCCTCTCCTTCTATCATTTCTTCTGATCCATCGAGCATTCTTTTGTCATTTCCTATGATCCATGGAGACATTCTCCTGTATACCTACATGGAGGAACACGTAAAAACGTAAAAGGTAGATGGAGGAACATGTAAAAGGTAGATGGAGGAAAAGTGCAATGGAGGAACATGTAAAAGGTAGATGGAAGAAAAGTGCAATGGAGGAACAAACAAAACTGTCATTTCCTCATGTATACCTACATGGAGGAACACATAAAAACATAAAAGGTAGATGGAGGAACAAGCAAACTGTGCAATGGAGGAACAAACAAATCTGTCATTTCCTCCTGTATTCCTAGATGGAGGAACAAGCAAAAGGTGCAATGGAGAAACAACCAAATCTGTCATTTTCTTTAATCCATGGAGATATTCTCCTGTATACTTAGATGGAGGAAGAAGCAAAAGATGCAATGGCAAGAAGAATCCTAATGCAGAAGAAGAGTCCTAGGCAAAAGAAGAAGGTGCAATCACACAACCTAACAAAAAGCACACCCTCAGAATTTACCAAAATCTTTTGTTGAACTAGATGATGTTGTGAGAACCCAAAAAAACAAAGACCTTGAGACCTGCAGCATATGAGTATGTGATAATTTTATTATTTCTTGTAAATCTGTGTAGAAATCTATTTTTTTTTTTAATTTCATGGATTGTTTACTATTACTTTTGATTTATGTACTACTAGTGTTGCTTGTCTGGATGCTCTAGTCGCGCTTCAAGAAATCCTCTACTACTGGTGTTGATTGTCCAAATGCTCTCGTTGAGTTCAAGAAATTCTCTAGTACATGCAACTCAGAAGTTGCCTTTCCCCTTAGCAAGTAGTTGGTATAGCCAAACATGTCCTTCTTTCAGCTTTGCAACCCATTGTATGGTTCACGAGGTTTGAGTAAATCATCCTAGCCAGCTATCGAACCAACCAGATATAGGTTATAGCTTCCAGCTTGTAGCCCGCAAACTAGCATGAGGTCGGCCATAGTAGTTGTGGTAGAGTGCCCGGTGGTTACTATCCCTGCTGTGAAAGTATATCTACCTGTGGTGGATTCCTTGCCTTGCCTTCCTTGTCTGCCTATAATGTAAGTAAGAAAATGAAGAGGGAACAAGTGATTAGTGCTTTCATTATATATACCTAAAACTCTGAACCTGTATTTTGGGTTTTGCGACATACAATTTCTCTTGCTTTGCTTCAATGAAATTCATTATGTTGAACTCTCAGAATTCCTTGTTGACTTCATAATTTCTCCAAGTTGTTCAGTACAGTGTGTAATGAGAGTACTTGAGCGGTCTGCGGTGTTGTAAGAAGAATCAAAGACCTAGTTCGTTCCTTGGGTGTTTGCAAATTGCAGAAAGCTAATCACTTTCACTTGGTTTTCATAGAGACTGTTAGCACTCTGTAAATTTTATCTGGCTGAATAGAAATACAACAGAGGTAACTATTTCAACCAACTTTAGAGCTGAGGCACTAGCCTGCTCAAATCAAAGAGGGCTCTCTCGTGTCACTTGATATTTTTTGGAAATTGGTGGCTAGATTTGGTTTGTTTTGGTGTTTTTTAATAAAATTATTGGCAAGGAAGGGGAGAAACACTCAGGGCTATGGAATTAAAATTCTGAAAGTGAATGAAAACCATGCATCGACTGATAGAACTCTCCAGAGGACAAAGGATAAATGAGGCGATGAATCTGAGTTATTCTTAAATTTAAATAAAGTGTAGGAAGATAAAGAAAACAAATAACTGCATCAGAGCATTACTAAAATGAATTCTGAATAAGTTAAGAAGACAATCACACAGTTTAAATTGCTTAAGCCAAGAGCATCACAAGATGAATTCTGGGACTTTAACTCTCCAATTTAAATGGAAGAAAATGTAAATGAAGTCACAGAAAATACATACGATGAAGGGAAACAAAGCTCATATCACCACCCGTTAGAATCTTTTCATAAAGACTTCAAAATCTTTTGCATTTATATTCAATTCAGATTCAGAAAATTTACAAATAGAGTTTGATACAACCAAAAGATGCTCTTGCACTTTTGCCAACATTAGTTTATTCAAGTAACCCAGTACTTATACAATTTGATCAAAATAACTAAAACTGAAGCATTTTAGTTTCCAAAATAGTTTTGACTTACAGTTTTGGTATACGAAACAATTTACAATGATTGACAAAATAAAATGCTTCCAAAATTATGGGAATCTCTTCGTCTGTTCAGATTATTTTATGCCATCTGTCTCGCTCTGGTATTCTGTTGAATCTGCAAATCTGATGACATTTGGAGATCACTGGTTGGCTCCATCGATATTGCACTTTGTCTTACCCAGCCGCACGATTTCCTTCCATTGTGAATCAGAGGGGATTCCCGGAATCCATCATCTCCTTAATCAAAATCTCCAAGTCAATGCACGTAGCATAGGACATAGTCGGCATGCTGACTTTCACTATCTTGAACTTATTCAAAATTTCAAAGTCCGTAGCCAGATATTCTACCAGACTTTTAGACTTTCTTCTATGGCTTCAAATTTCAAATGGTCCATTCTGCATTGCATGAGGAGAGTATTGTAATCTTCCTGATTGTATAGTGAACCTCTTCCATTCCAAAATGATGGGAGACCTTTGATAAACAACTTTTCAAATTCATCTTTAAACTCATGTATGTTGTGCTCCATCTGCAAAGTTTGTTTTGGACCAATCTGAGCAGGTTATGTTTTGCGATGATTTTCCTAGCTGAAATGATCAATGCAATCCTGTCTTTTACCTCGATAGTTTGAAGGTCAACAGGCGACACAGAATTTAGCATGTCAATAGCATTTTGGGCCCATTCTAAGGGTTTCTTGGCTAATACTTCATTAACAACAACACACCTGCTCCGAGCTGTAGTAGCCACACTGTCTTTGTCATTTATAAAATTTAGATCAACTCTGAATTTAGCAGCTTCTGCAGCAATAACATCCCATATGACATGTTTGTCTCCCTGCAGCAATGTTTTGCCCTTTAACCTGGTTTTCAGCTTTCTCATCCTCTCTTGCAAATCTTGATTATCTCTGTGAAGTTGAGCCATCTTCTCATCTTTCACTTTCATCTCTTGTTTGAAATTTTCTATAACATCGTTGAGACCTTTGATCTCAGCTATTTTGATGCTTACCTGGGACATGGCTTCGAGCAACACTTCAGTGCTAGATCCAACCTCTGTATTAGTAGGTACTATGACATCCACATATGATGTCGTTTCCTGTGCTCGTGACCAATTCTCTTTCTCCTTTTCCAACTGCAACACTTTAGCTTTGTAATTGAGTGCCTCTTTCCTGAATGTTTCTTTTTCCTATTCCAAGGCAGTCAATTTTGTTGTTTGTGGATGGTCAGTCGGCGACATATTCAACCTTTTCTTTAAGCTTAGGATCATCTTATCCTTTTCATCCAGAGAAACTTTCACCCCTTGAGGGCCTTCAAACTCTAGTCTTTTGACCTGTGTTATCCAGGCTTTGTTGGATGCCTTTTCTTGTTTTAATTGTCCATCTAGTTTGATTACATGTGTCGTCAATCTTGCAACCCTCAAACTTAAACTCAGATAATCAAAATATAGCATATCGTTGACATTTCTATGAAACTTTACTTTGTCAGGGGCACCAATATTTTCATAGTACATTTTGATATCAGATACTTTATCATCATCAACCACTGCTATGTTAAATGTTTTATTTTCCACATCTATGACTGAGAGTAAAGAGGCTTTAGACTAGGAAGTCTTTTCCACTTCGTGAAAAAGGTCTCTTATTTCACTGTTGGCCATACTTCCCTTCACAACATACTGGTTCATTAAATCTTCCTTGGATTGATAAACAACCCCAGGTGTCTGGCTGAATATGTGTTTCCTGCTGCTAAAAACCTTTGTGCTGCCTTCAGTTTGCGGTCTGTCTCATGTACCTACTCCTTTATCCTTGGTTTCATCTTCCACCATCTCCATGCATGTTTTTCCTTTGGGATCTTCTCCTTCCAGGTTGACCACTTGAGAGGGTGATGTGATTTTCATCTTCTTGAGAGTATCTTGCTGATTGCTGGCACCCAGGACCTTTGAACTATTCCTCTTATTGTAGACGCTCAATTTAGGAGCTTTGACAATCAATCTAGGAGAAAGTTTTAGTGCTAGGCTCTGCTGGGAATCTGGTTCCATTTGTTTTGTTAGATCATGTTGCATAGTGACCTCCATATCTACACAGGTTTCTAGATTGGCCAACTTATTGAATCCTTCGACAAGCTTGTGTTCATAGGGACCTTGTCTGCTTTCCAATCTCCTCTTTGAAATGATCTGGTGCAGGTCTTATTTTATTCCTTGCAACTGCGTGAACCCAAATTCATTGAGTTTGGATTGAATCTGAGGAAAACGGGACTTGTTCTTCACCAAAAAGGGAGCTACTATGAAAGAAAATTTTAGATTAGAAGCCTTTTGTGCTTTCAAAAAGTGCACATTTTCTGAGATGATCCTTTGTCTTATGAAATCCAAAGAAAAGATTTCGGGGGTCAGAAAAACTAGTAAAATATGAGGTCCTTCATGGTAGCTATATACCCAAATTGTCGTGGACTGTATGAACAACATCCATTCACCTATCCTACTCTCTGGATTTGGATGTAAACAACTTTTCATTTCTTCCAGGACCCTTAGCAAGCCCAAACCGAAGATAAGACTGTACACCTTGGACATAATCTTATTTATGAAGATAAGCATAGTGATCCTTTTACATTCATTTGAAATGAATGTAGTCTCAGGAAATTCAGTTGAGTTAGATTCCAGGAACATCCTCAGCAAATGGGTGTAATATCTAAAATGTCTTAATGAATTGAAATTCACCAACTGCTGATACATTTTGTCAACAATGAATTTGTCAAAACTAACACAGACTGACTGACCAGACTCTGACATAAATAAAGTCAATAGGAAACCTAACATGACTTCTACCACAAACTTGTCATTGTCCAATCCTAAAATTTGACTTAATAGGGAACAAGCCCACTGAACTTTGATGATCATGACTCTTATGCTGGCAGGAAATGACAGACTCTTTAAATGGTATTCAGGCTTGACAATGGTTTGCAGAAACCGGGTTTTTACTTTTGGTGGGCATTCTCTATAAATTGTGGTCATTTTTTGTTCCTCGAAGGGCTCTAACACCGTGGATGAAGACTCGGGTATACTGAGAGTGTGTTGGAGCGATGTACCATCTATTTCACATAAAACTTCAGACCCTAATTTATTCATAATAGCTCTTTCTTCTTAAGAATATCGTTCTGCACACCAACTTACAAATTCAGGGAAAGTAAAGACTACTTCTACGACGTAAGGGGTGATTTGGACACAGAAATGGGCAAGATTGTTATCTCTATGTCGAAAATGTTGGAGTCTTTATCAATTAGGGATTCTTCTTTGGAAGAGATGTCTGGCTCATTTACGGATAAGACAACAGGATTAGTAGCCATGGTTAAAATACCTGGTGAGCGATGAAAGAAGTGCAAACCTGGTTCAATTTCTGAGCTTGAGTTTCAAATGGATGCTCTGCACCAAATTTTCGAACGTTTGAATGCCCCAAATTATGAGAAAATAATGTCGAGGGTCTTCCTTTTATAGGTATCCATTTGCATCGGGGGTTGGAGAAAATGGTTTTAGGCGAACCGCTTTTCACCTCGATCTCCCTCTAAGGATGCCACGCATCCATGATTTAAACCATGATAGTTTTTTCCCGAACCACCCTCGTTTCATTAATCTTTCTATTACTTCAATGATATGATCCTCAGTCTTCGATCCAGACTGCTTTAATATCTACAGTCCACATGCACCCAGCGACGGTGGCATCAAGGGTTGGAGAAAGTGGTTTAATTCAAACTTCTTTTTTCCCCGATGTCCCTCTGAGGGTGCCACGCGTCTGTCGATAAAACCATGACTGTTTTCCCCGACCCACGACGATTTCTTAATCGTCGCGCTATTTCGATCTCTAATATGTGCCTTAGCCATTGATCAGGGCCGCTTTCAAGATCGACGGTTCGCTGAGGGTTACCCTTTACGCTTTCTCCATATTTGTCCATCCACCGTCAGATATAGCTCGTTCCTTTAAAATATCATACCTCTTTGGCGACATAACATTTTCGCTAAAATTCCAACTCTTGGACGTCGTTTGAAAATTATATGGTGATAACATTGGCTTCAACTGGAGATGCTATCCTCCCTTTGAGGTAGAAAAGAACTGTAGACTAAGTGCCTTCCCATTGTGCTGTGATTTATCAATGTGATCTGAATTTGTTGATATTTATTTGAAAACTTAAAATCTATTCAACATAGCTCAGGGCCTTCACCTTAGGCTCAACTACACTTATTTCATTTCAATCTTTAATGCATAAAAGAAAAAGTAGAACGATTATATACAATGAATGGTGGGGTGATTTCTTTTCAAACAATGTAATGCTTGAGGAACCTACCATTCACAGGCCCTCCTCTTGCAAATTCTCCATTACTTTCTTCCAACAAATAGGCATTTCTCCCGCGATAGGCTGAGACTTTGAATGGACCCAACCACAGGTTATCAAATTTCTCATGTTTACCTTTATCTTCATTTCTGGCGTCCCATTTTAGTACCCAGTCTCCTGGTTTGAAATCTTCTACCTTGGTATGTCTATCGAAAGCTTATTTGATCTTGTCTTGACGAAGCTGGGCATTATTGAAGGCCTTTTCTCTAGTTTGTTGTACGTTGATGAGCTCATCATCCCTCCTCCGACTGGCATTTGTTTCTGCTTCTTGCTCCTGTAGCAACTTCATCACCGACAATCCCAATGTAGTAGGAAAAATGGCCTTTGTAACATAAATGATCTGGAAAGGAGATGTGGCAATAGCTCTTTTTGGGGATATCCTGTTAGCCCACAACACATGGATGAGATTTTTTTGCCACGCCTTTTATTTCTCTTGCAACAATTTTTTGATGATTTTGACCAAGATTTTGTTCGAAGACTCAGCCAATCCGTTTCCCTGAGGATAATATGATGTGGAATGACCAAGAGTAATGTTGTAATCATTGCATAATTTTTCAAATTTTTAGACTTAAAGGTCGTTGCATTGTCTGTTATAATCTTGATCGAGCATTTGGATCTAGACAAGATATTGTCTTCTTGGAATTGAATGATAACATCATATGTATCATGTCTGGCAGGAACAACCTCAATCCACTTAGTAAAATAATTTGTTGCAGTCAAGATCCACTTGTGTTGAGCTGAGGATTGTGGATGTATCTCTCCTATGAAATCTAGGCCCTATTGTCTGAAAGGAGATTCTACTGAAATGGGTTTTAGCAGAAGAGATTGTAATTTTCCTTTTCCATCAAAGATTTGGCATTCATGGCACTTTGAAACTTCTTTATAAGTGTTAGGAAAAATGCTAGGCCAATAAAATCCAGCTCTCAAATTTTTTTGCATATCCGTCTTCCAATAATGATGACCTCTACATTGACCTTTGTGGAACTCTTTGATGGTTCTCTCTGCTTCATCTTCCATCAAACAACTCAACAAAATTCCCCCTGGATCTTTTCAGTACAACAATTCATTTACTATACAAAATTTTGTTGCCTTGAGTTTTAAAAATCTAGCCTTCGTTTTGCTATACTCAGGAGGAGGCTACAGATTTTTCAACCCAAAAACGGTATCTACATACCATGCATAATCGAGAAATTTATGAGATATTTGTGGAGTCTCCCTTTCTTCCTCTACTACAAGGTCTGATAAATTTGCAATGAAGTTTATTCCCAAGAGTTCGTAGTTTGTTTGTGCCATCAGTCTAGCAAGTCCATGTACTTTGATCAACTTCGTGGGCTTGATTTCAAGAATGTATTCTAACAGTACTGCAATCCATTTTCCCCTCTTCCCTTTAGGGTCGGGCTATGTTAATATGTCCTTCACTGAGTTGCTCGGAACATAAGCTGTGGTATGTGAGTGTAGGATACAAACCCTGAATACTTTCAATGCTTTGACCAAATCATACACTTGCTTCTCCATGATATCATATTTTAAAGGTGCATCTCTCAATGTTTTACTGTAGTATGCTATGGGTTTCTCGAAACTTTGATCATCATTGTGGAGCAATACACCTGCAATTGTGTGTTCTTATGCGAATGAGAACAATATGAAATCTTTCTCAAAATTTGGGTTGGCCAATACATGAGCCTTTGTCAATGCCACCTTGATGTCTTCAAAGGACTCTCTTGCTTCATGAATCCATTTTATTTCATTTCCCTTTTTAAGCATGTTGGTGATGTGCTTTAGGATTTCGGCTAAATTTGGGATAAACCTCCTCAGAAAATTTACTTTCCCCAAAAAAGATTGTACCTCCTTTTTTCTTCTAGGTATGTCGATTTTCAATATCCCTTCAACCCTGTTGGGGTCCACCTTTATCCCCTCCTTCTAAATGATGTGTCCTAAGAGCTTCCCTTCTTCCATGGTAAAATTTGACTTTTTTGGATTCAGTGATATGCCAAATTTCCTGCATTTTTCAATCGTCCTTCTGAGATGCTTGAGGTTTTCTTCATCCGAGGTAGAATACACGGTAATGTCATCAAGGTAGATAACAATGAATTTTTCTTTCTGGTCAAAAAAATCTATATCCATGGCTCTTTGAAATGTCACCCCTTCATTCATAAGCCCATGGTGTAGTGAATGAAGTATTTTCCTAGTCATTAGGGTGCACCATAATATGATTATATCCAGAGAAACTGTCTAGCATTGACATCCTTTAAGAGCCTACTACCTTTTGTAGAATGTAATCCATTTTAGGCAATGGATAGTTGTCCTTTAGAGACACCTTATTTAGATTCCTGAATTCTACACATAGTCTAATTTCTCCACTCTTTTTCCGAACTGGTACCAAATTTTCCACCCATTTGGAAAACCTCAGGGACACTATGATTTTTGCTTCAAACAGTTTCTTTACTTCCTTTTCTATCAATGGTAACAACAAAGGGTTTATTCATCTTAATTTCTATTTGAATGGCTTGTGATCTTCTTTAATTGGGATAACATACTGGATTATACTGGTATCATAAAATTTTGGATCATCATAGCTCCAAGAAAAAACATCTGGGAATTCTTTCATTAATTTGACATAACTTTCTTTGACTTTAGGGTTGAGCTTCCTGGATAGATTCACGATATTTGGATCCTATAGAGTGCCAATATTGCAATCTTCCACGTCCCTTTCATCTACTATGATCTTCGGACTTTTGGCTACATCGTTGTTATAAAAAAGTTTATCTAATGGTACCAGAACCTTGGGGATGATATTACTCTTCAGCTGAATGATATCTCTGGCAGCGATCTAATTGTCGAAATATCCTTCTTTTGTGAAAGTAGTTGCATCCACCTCTTCATCGCGATATTCATCGTCAATGTTCAAATTCTCGAACTCGTTCTCTATTTTGAGGAAGATTTCTATCTACTTTTCATTTTCGAAGACCTACCAGTGCTTCATATTGTCTGGTATTGTTGGCTTGTACTTTACCTCCACCTTGTAGCTTTTCTCAGGGAATATTGGGACTCTAAAAATTGTTGTGGAAGTGGCCATAGCATCAACAATTTGATTCTACTCTCTTGGAATTGTCGATAGATTGCATTCTTCAAATTTCTCAAGGCGTTCTAGCACCATATTCCTATATGTTCTCAGTCTGGGTTGTTTTTCTTGGTAGATGCCTTTGACTTGATTTATGATTAGCTCAGAATCTCCATGTACAACAATTATTTTGTCACGTATCTCTTCTAAAACTTTCAATCCCAATATCAATGCTTCATATTTGTCCATGTTATTAGTGCATTCAAAAACAAGTTTGTAGGAACACAATTATGTTATTAGTGCATTCTACAGGCAAATCCATCGAAATTCATCCTCCATAACTGGTCCTCTGCATCATCTTGCTTCTCTGAAAGTTCCTCCATTTCCCCCTTAAGCTCATCCTTGTTAGCTAAAATTGTTGGACAACTGAGAGGGGGGGTGAATTAGTTGTTACTGTGCTTAAACAATTATATCCATTTTTTAAATTTATTACAGAACTTCTCAATGATGATCACAATAAATAAGAAGTAGAGTATTCAACATCAATCACACACAGTTATAGTATAGAAATAGATATTCCTTAGAAAACCAATAAAGGGTGAAAACCTCTTCTTCTTTATATGATAATTATTTTATGTACATTATCATTCTTATGAGCACCAACTCATAATGAGGCTACCACCTCTGTTTTGCAAGCTGCTACTTGCTGAGAACACAAAATCTCTGGTTTCTCTAGAACCCACTAGAAGGAAGTACCAACTCCCTCACTGCTCTAGCACCAACTGGATGGAAGCACCAACTTCCAGTCACACAAGCACCAACCTGTATAATAGAGAACCAATGTTCTCCCTAGCACCACCCTACCACCCTGGTTTCTTTGGCTGCTACCAGATGGTAGCTACAACTCCATGTGTTCAAGCACCCCCTTGACACTCAGAGGACAATAGTCCTCCCTAGCACCTCCCAACCACCCTGAAATATAAAACTTTGCTTTCTGTGAATTTATTACAGTGATTCAATAGTTGTCATTGGCTTACCAGGCTTATCAATGTTCTGCTATGCTGCTCTTCTCTCCTGTATCAGTGTCTCTCTGCTTGCATCTCCTTGAGCTGATCTTCTGCTATATCTCTGCATGTCCATCTCGACCTTCTTTTACTATATCAGTTATGCATCTCGGTTCTTTCCTTCTGTTGTGTTGTTTCTCCTCTAGACTGCCTTCTTCTACCTGCATAACACTCTTACAAATCACAACACCAATCTCTTCTCTGTTCTCTATTTTTATAGTCTCTTTGCACCTTATGCATGCTGCATCTGCTATCCCACTGCATACACTTCACTGCGTTCATCATCACTGGCCCTTCTCCTGAGATCTTTTAGCTTTACTGACTATAACAGTCTTCGACCCTTTTCCATCTGTCAGTCAACTCTATGATGAGTTTACACTCCACTGGCAGTTGCCTCGAGACTCTTCATCTTCTCTGTCGATCACCCTGAAGACTCTTTGAATTCTTTGGCAGAAACCATCAATGGTCTCTAACAGTTACACCGAGGCTCTTCGGCCCCTCTGGCAGCCACCCTACATCTCCTCAAATTCTCTGGTAGATGCAATCACTTCATTCTGGCAGTTACTGAGAGAAACTCTGCGTGTTCATGTGTTTTGGCGCCTTCTCTCTTCCTAAAGAAAACTTCACAGTGGGTGCTAGCTCTTCTGGCTAAGCCCCTTCCTTTCATATGACCTCTGGCAGTGACCAAACGCCTATTCATAAGGCGCTCTCGCGACTCACGTTTCAGGGATCTAGGGATGAGGCATATCGACTTTCCAAGTCGCGATCTCCGAAATGGAGCTTAACTGCATGCTAGCTCCTCCCTTAAACCTTTGATGATGTGACCAATAGCTGTGACCACAACCCTATTCAAAAAGGCATTTCGCGATTTTGCATTTCGGGTTTTCTCCCGTGAGTCTCCTTGACTCCTCATATTGTGAACCCCAAAATGGAGCTTGGCTTCTCTAGCTCCTTCCTCCAACGTGACCACCGATGGTGACCACAACTTAACTTGAAACTACATTTCGTAATTTTGCATTTCGAGGATTCTCCCGTGAGTCCCTTGACTCCTCCAACTTCTGGTACCCAAAATGGAGCCTAGTTATGCTATCTCCTTCCACTCACGTGACCACGGGTAGTGACCAGGGGCCAAGTCCAAAAATGCATTTCACGTTTTGGGGATTCTGTGAAGAGTTGTCTCAACTCTCCATGTCGCAAAATCTGAAATGGAGCTTGGAAGCTCTAGCTCTGCTCTCCAGCTTTGGACAATGTGACCACGAGATATGACCATTGGCTAGTCATTTGAGCGCTTTGCTCTTCAGATCCACAATCCATGATCCGTGGTGATCAGACGACTATCCTCCATCTTGGAACTTGAGCTTTCGGGACTTTGGGGGAGTATTATTGCTAAAAATCCTGGAGTGACATCATTATTGCATTACTCAATGACGTGTCATAAGCCGAGTGGCTGCCACGTGTCACTCAGAATTGTGATGTCCAGTGGATTGAAATGCCTAGTAAACTTGACACTTGTCCTTGTATGATTGTGCCACGTGTCCTTGCTAATGTAGACTGCCACCTGTCCTTTCTGACGTGGTCTGTCATGAACTACCTCCTGGATCTGACGACCTAGATTCATCCTTGATCCAACGGCTAAGATTATTTCTTGATTTCGCATATCGCGAGTTCGAGAGGTTAGAGCACCTCGTTCCTTTGACTTTCCAGTAAGCGAAGAGATGATATTTTGCCACGTGTCCTTCTTAGATCGATGGACCAGATTTCTCCTCGACTTGATGACTCAGATCATTTCGCCATTTTGCATTTCACGAGTTGGAAGAATAGAGCACCTCGTGCCTTTGAATTTCCAGTTAGCGAAATTATGATCTTTTGACATGTGTCCTCCGGATCCAACGACCTATGACTGTCCTCGATGGACGGCCATGATTCCTTCACAGTTTTGGAGATTTGGATGAATCCTAGTCTTATCCACATTGTAGCTTCACCAGATCTAATGAATACTGGTGCTTCATAATTAATCCAGATCTGACGGCCCAGATCTTATCGCGATTTCGCATATCTCAAGTTGGAAGGTTAGAGAACTTCCTTCCTTTGACTTTCCAGTCATCGAAATGTTGAATTGTAGCCACGTGTCCTGCCCGATGATGGAAATTCCTCATGTTTTTGGGACTTTGTAAGCCCGCTTCATGTTGAACTTTAAAGATCATTCAGGTTCTCCTAGATTCGACGACAGTCAGTCCTCGCACTCAGATCTAACGCTTGAGATCTGTCCTCCATCTATGCTCTCCTTTTGTCTGAATTCGTATCTGATGGCCATCGGGAATTCAGAATGGGTGATCCAACGATCATTGTCGCTTCTCCTCCCAAGCTTCCCCTTCCTGTGTGTTCTTTCCATCAATAACAAGCGCATTGTTCCTGTGAACATGCCAACAATCTCCCCCTTTGGCATTGATGGCAACCCTGAAAGGCTACACTATTATACTTAGACCTTGATCTCCAACTGTAGCATCCATTCATTTTGTTCTTCTCCCCCTTTGACATCAATGTCAAAGAAAAAAAAAACACGCTCCCCCTAAGTTGTTGCAGTAATTTTTCAGAGGTATCAAATATTCAACCAACACAAACTCCCCCTAACAAGATGGATTCTCTTTAGATGTGAGACAGGATGACATCCAACTTCTGACGGAGATATTCAAAAGGTGTTTTGGCTAGGGGTTTAGTAAAGATGTCTGCAATTTGTTTCGTGGTTGCAATGTAATGAACCTAAACAATCTAATTGGTGACCTGGTCTCTCAGAAAATGGTATTTTATGGGAATATGCTTGGTCTTGGAGTGGAATATAGGATTCTTTGACACACTTATGGCACTTGTGTTATCACAATGAATTGGGATCGATGCAGTATATTTTACCTCCAAGTCTGCAAGTGTCTGTATCATCCATAATACCTGAGTGCAATAAGTAGCAACAGTAATGTATTCTACCTCTGTAGTTGATAAAGAAATGGAACCTTGCTTTTTGCTCAACCACGCTACTAAAGAATCTCCTAAGAAGAACGCACCTCTACTCGTGCTTTTCCTTTCATCCATGCAGTTAGCCCAATCAACATCTGAGTAGACTGATAATTGAAAATTTTGATTCTTAAGATACCATAGGCCATAGTTCCATGTTTCTTTCAAATATATGAATATCCTTTTGATAGCTCGAAAATGAATCTGTTTAGGTGCAGACTGATATCTTCCCACCATTCCAACAACATGCATTATGTCTGGACAAGATGTTATGATGTACAACAGGCTACCTATCATTGACCTATATGAAATTTGATCAACATCAGGTGAGTCATCATCCTTGCTTAATTTACATCCAATAACCATAGGTGTGCCCATAGGTTTAGAATGTTCCATTTGAAACCTTTTCAACATCTCTCTTAGATATTTTTCTTGAGAAATGAACATTCCTTCAGACCTCTGAGCAATTTGCAGACCAAAAAAAAATGATAGCTCACCTATCACAAACATTTCAAACTCAGACTCCATGGCAGAAGCAAACCATTGTACCAATGAATCTTTATTACATCCGAAGATGATGTCATCTACATAGACCAACACGATGAGCAAATCATTACCCTCTTTTTTGATATATAGATTGTTGTCAATTATTCCTCTCTTGAACCCTTTGTCTTGGAGATACGTATCTAGTCTGTGATGTCAGGCACGAGGGGCTTGTTTTAACCCATATAAAGCTTTCTTTAGATTGCATACAAAGTCAGGGTTATCGGACAGTTCAAAACCCTCTGGTTATTCCATATAAACTTCTTCGTTTAAATATCCATTTAGAAAAGTTGACTTGACATCCATTTGATAGACTTTAAACCTTTTATGACAAGCTTAGGCAAGAAATATTCTGATAGTTTCTAATCTTGCTATGGGCA
This sequence comes from Picea engelmannii, assembly GCA_009831015.1. NCBI lineage: Eukaryota > Viridiplantae > Streptophyta > Pinopsida > Pinales > Pinaceae > Picea > Picea engelmannii. The sequence goes on along the minus strand of ML802680.1, from coordinate 227,050 downwards.
CAAATGTTTCATCAAAATCCAGTCCTTCTATTTGAGCATAGCCTTTACAGACCAATCTTGCTTTGTTCCTGACAACTTGTCCCTACTCATTCAACTTATTCTTAAAGATCCATTTGGAGTGTATGGCATTTTTATCTTCTGGTCTAGGAACGAGTTCCCAAGTGTCATTCTTTTCAATCTGGTCCAGTTCCTCATTCATTGATTTTAACCAATTTATGTCTTCACTGGATTCATTAAATTTCTTGGGTTCCACCATGGATATGAAGGCTATATGTGATTTCTTGGTGTCTTTGATTATACTTCTCCCAGTTTGTACACCTTTGTCTTTCTCACCAATTATCTGACTTGTAGGATGATTCTTTTGAGTAATTATGGAGGAAGGATTTGATGTTGTCTAATGGTTTGAATCTGCCTGAGTATTTGTATCTTCATCTGATTCAAAGTCTTCTTTTTATGATTCTTGGACCTGTTCATCTTCAACTTTACCTGTGTCCTCTAAAGCAGACTCAATATTGCTTACCTCTATTACTGGGACTCCTTCATCAACCTTTAAATCAATGCAATCAACTAATTTGTGAAATATTTTATTAAAGCATTTATATCCTTTACTATTGGTAGCATATCCTAAGAATATGTCTTCATCAACCATGTCATCATATTTTCCAAGGTTTTCATTATTATTCTTTATGTAGCACTTACTCCCAAATACTTTGAAGTGTTTTATTGAAGCATGTATTCCATACCACAATTCATAGGGCGTTTTGTCACTGTGTGGTTTGAGGTGGGATTTGTTAAGAACATGGAATGTTATGTGTATCACTTCTACCCAGTAGGTTTGACCAATATTCTTCTCATTCATCATTGACCTGGCCATTTGTTGAACTATTATGTTTTGCCTTTCAACTACTCCATTTTGTTGTGGAGTTCCTAGGATAGTGTATTCTCTCTTGATCCCATGTTTATCATAGAATTCCTTGAAATCACTTGACATAAATTCTCCTCCTCTGTCTGATCTTACAACCTTTAATCTGTTGCCTGTTTGATTTTATGTTAAAGCCTTAAATATTTTAAATTTCTCAAATGATTCAAATTTTTCTTTGAGAAAATCAACCCAAGTGAGTCTGGAGTAATCATCAATGATTATCGTGAAGTAGTTTTCCTTCCCTGTGCATTCTTGTCTTGATGGTCCACATAAATCCAAATGAACTAATTGGAGTGGTTTCTATGTTGAAGTAGAGCTCTTGGATTTAAAATGTGTCCTAGTTAGCTTTCCTACTTGGCAGGGTTTACACACGGAATCTTGTGGCTTTGATATTCTTGGAAGATCTTTTTATGCCTCAAGATTTTTGAGCTTGATTAAATGATCAAAGTTTATATGTCCAATTCTCCTATGCCATAACTAGTTCTCATCATGTTTTCTTAGATGACACTCTTCTCTATCTTCTTTCAGCAAATATACATTATTTTATGTCCTTAAGCCTTTAGCCACCACATGTCTTGAGTTTACAGAATTTATCTTTCATTCCTTGGAAGTGAACACCACTTCACATCCTCTGTCACACATTTGACTTACATTGAGAAGATTATGTTTCAACCCATCTACAAAAATAACATCTTGGGCTTTTCCATTACTTAAACTCACCATCCCTTTACCCTTGATTTTACCTGGAGCATCATCTCCAAAGGTTATGTTTTCTAATTTACTTTCACTTAGAGATAGAAACTTCCCTTTGTCTCTCATCATATGTTTGGAGCATCCACTGTCTATATACCAAGGGTTATTTTTTCTTTGAGCTGACAACACTAATCCACACTTGTCACTTTCTTTCTTCTTCCAACCCTTGACGTTTTTAGCAGAGGGATTCAAATCTAGTTCATAGTTCTTTAAGCGACAGTCAACAGCTTTGTGTCCATAATTATGACACATGTAACATTATGGCTCATTGAATAAGGGATCATAATGATTGTTAAGCTTAACCTATGTCCTTTTCCCATCCATCAATTGATTTGCAGTCTGTGATGGTTTGTTACTTGGCTGTCTCATTGTTGAATGTGGAAGATATCTATACCTTGAATGTCTTGATTGCTCATATCTCAATTTTAAAGAACAGTTTATAGCTTTATGACCAAAGTTAGAACAAAAAAAACAATATCCATAGAAAAAACCTTGGTACCTGGAAAATGGTTGTCTTCTTTAAAAAGGTCAATTTCTTCCATGCTGATGTTTTTTTTGAATAGAGAGTACATTATTTCTTTGATCTATAGTTTCAGTTCTGGTACCTCTTTCGTTACTCCTCCAGGGCGGTTGATTATCTTCTTTTGTTTCTACAGGTTTTTTGTTGTCATAGATGGTAGATTTGAAAAACTTGATGGGATGTTTGTTGCTTGGATGATCACTACTTGATCCCTCTTCATAGCCCATACCTGTTTTCATCTTTGGGTTTCTTTGCTGATTCAAATGGTGGCCAATTATTCTGAGGATTTGATACTTGATAGGCTCTGATGATACAAGGCTTGAAACTTCTCCATGTCTTTCCTAGTTTTCACTACTTCTTCCTCCAGAGCTTCACATCTTGCCTTCTTTTTTGATAACTGTTGTTTCAGAATGTATTTGATTTTCTTTGCCTCTTCTAAGTCCACTTTTAGTAGGGAAAATTCTTCGTCGGCTTATTTACTGCCTTTCTTGAACTGTATCAACAATTGTTTTTCCTTTCTCATCTTAATTCTAAGTCTGTCAAGCTCTTCTAGTGCACTGATCAGTTCCCCTTCCAGGTCAACCACAACTTCTTCTTCATTAGCATCACTTCCTGTGCTTTTATTATCAAAATCCTCTTTGGCCATAAGTATGAAGTCATTTAGTTTATCTTCAATAGAGGAGTCATTGTCTTCATCATCTGAAGGATCATCATCATTGTTTACACAAAGACTTTTGTTCTTAAAATTATTCTCTTTAAAGAAATTTATGTGTTTGTGCTTCTCCTCATCATCATATGTCTGATCCTTTATTTTGTGAGGACATTTATTTGCAAAATGACCTATCTTACCATAGTTGAAACATTTGAAAGATAGTTTACCTTTGTATTTTCCTGATCCCTTCTTAAGTTTTCTCACAAATTTTTCTTCAATTTCATCAGGCTCAGAATCCTCATTCTTGTCTGCCTTAAATGATGATTCTCTAGAGGTGGGCTTATCTTTAAATATTCTCATTTCATATGCAGTCAACGTTCCTAGAAGTTTATCAAACTCCAAGGGTTTTAGATCATTAAGTTCTTCTATATCAGATACCTTCGGGTTGAACCTATCTGGTAGAGATCTCAAAATTTTCTGAACTAAAGAAGGTTCCTCAATTTTTTCACCAAGTGCTTTCATTGCATTTACCAGTTCTTCAACTCTCAGAAAGTAATTTCCACAGTTTCATCCTCTTTCATCTTCAGTTGTTCAAAATGTACTCTGTAGGTTTGAAGCTTGGTGTCCTTTACCTTCTCATTACCTTCATAACTGCTAATGAGTTTGTCCCACATTTCTTTGGCAGTTTCTAGGTGTATAACTTTTACAAATTATTCTTCTACAAGCCCACTCAAGATATCATTCATAGCCTTAGCGTTGAAGCTTAATTCTATTATGTCATCCTTATTAGCTAGTACAATTGTCTTTACATAAACAGTATCTACCACATCCCAAACATCTGCACCTAAAGCCATTATGTAGGTTCTCATTCTAACTTTCCAGAAGGCAAATTTTGTTCCAGAGGGGCCTTATTGGTTGAAGTTTCTTCATGGCTTGACATGTTTAAGCTCTAGGATCTACCCTTAGATAAAAGGGGTCGGCTCTGATACCAATTGTTGGACAACTGAGAGGGGGGGTGAATCAGTTGTTACTGTGCTTAAACAATTATATCCATTTTTTAAATTTATTATAGAACTTCTCAATGATGATCACAATATATAAGAAGTAGAGTATTCAACATCAATCACACACACTTATAGTAAAGAGACAGATATTCCTGAGGAAACCCATAAAGGGTGAAAACCTCTTCTTATTTATATGATAATTATTTTATGTACATTATCATTCTTATGAGCACCAACTCATAATGAGGCTACCACCTATGTTTTGCAAGCTGCTACTTGTTGAGAGCACCAACTCTCTGGTTTCTCTAGAACCCACTAGAAGGAAGTACCAACTCCCTCACTGCTCCAGCACCAACTGGATGGAAGCACCAACTTCCAGTCACACAGGTACCAACCTGTATAACAGAGATCCAATGTTCTCCCTAACACCACCCTACCACCCTGGTTTCTCTGGTTGCTACCAGATGGTAGTTAAAACTCCTTGTGTTCAAGCACCCCCTTGACACTCAGAGGAACACAGTGCTCCCTAGCACGTCCCAACCACCATGAAATATAAAACTTTTCTTTCTATGAATTTATTACAGTGATTCAATTGTTGTCATTGGATTACCAGGCTTATCAATGTTCTACTATGCTGCTCTGATCTCCTGTATCAGTGTCTCTCTACTTGCATTTCCTTGAGATTTCTGATCTTTTGTTATATATCTGCATGTCCATCTCAGCCTTCTTTTACTATATCAGTTATGCATCTCTATTCTTTCCTTCTGCTGCATTGTTTCTCCTCTAGACTACCTTTTTCTACCTACATAACACACTCTTAAAAATTACAACACAAATCTCTTCTTTGTTCTGCATTTTTATAGTCTCTTTTCACCTTATGCATGCTGCATTTGCTATCCCACTGCATACACTTCACTACATTCATCATCACTGGCCCTTCTCTTGAGATCTTTTGGCTTTACTGATTGTACCATTCTTTGACCCTTTTCCATTTGTCAGTCGACTCTATGATGAGTTTACACTCCACTGGAAGTTTCCTCGAGACTCTTCATCTTCTCTGTCAATCACCCTGAAGACTCTTTGAATTCTCTGGCAGAAACCATCAGTGGTATCTAACAGTTACACCAAGGCTCTTCGACCCCTCTGGAAACCACCCTACAGCTCCTCAAATTCTCTAGTAGATCCAATCACTTCACTCTGGAAGTTATTGAAAGAAACTTTGTGTGTTCATGCATTTTGGTGCCTTCTCTCTTCCTGAAGAAAACTTCACAGTGGGTGCTAGCTCTTCTGGCTAAGCCCCTTCCTTTCAGGTGACCTCTGGTGGTGAAAAAATGCCTATTCATAAGGCGCTTTCGTGACTCACGTTTCGGGGGTCTAGGGATGAGGCATCTCGACTCTCCAAGTCATGATCTCCGAAATGGAGCTTAGTTGCATGCTAGCTCCTCCCTTAAACCTTTGATGATGTGACCAATGGTTGTGACCACAAACCTATTCAAAAAGGCATTTTGCGATTTCACATTTTAGGTTTTCTCCCGTGAGTCTCCTTGATTCCTCATATTGTGAACCTCGAAATGGAGCTTGGCTTCTCTAGCTCCTTCCTCCAATGTGGCCACAATTTCACGTTTCAGGGATTCTGCTGTGAGTCCCTTGACTCCTCCAACTTCTGGTACCCGAAATGGAGCTTAGATATTCTAGCTCCTTCCACTCACATGACCATGAGCGGTGACCAGTGGCCAAGTCCAAAAATGCATTTTGTATTTCGCGTTTCGGGGATTCTGTGAAGAGTTGTCTAGACTCTCCATGTTGCAAACTCTGAAATGGAGCTTGGCAGCTCTAGCTCTTCTCTCCATCTCTTGACGATGTGACCACAAGATATGACCACTGGCTAGTCATTTGAGCACTTCGCTCTTCAGATCCACGGTCCATGATATGTGGTGATCGGATGGCTATCCTCCATCCTGGAACTTGAGATTTTGGGACTTTGGGGGAGTATTGATGCTAAAACTCTCGAAACTAAACTCCCAGAGTGACTTCATTCTTGCGTCACTCAATGACGTGTCATAAGCCTAGTGGGTGCCACGTGTCACTCAGAATTGTGATTTCCAGTGGCCTCAAATGTCGAGTAAACTTGACACTTGTCCTTGTATGATTTCGCCACATGTCCTTGCTGACGTAGACTACCACCTGTCCTTTCAGACATGGTCTGTCATGAACTACCTCCTAGATCTGACGACCCAGATTCATCCTTGATCCAATGGCTAAGATTATTTCGCAATTTCGCATATCGTGAGTTTGAGAGGTTAGAAGACCTCTTTCCTTTGACTTTCCAGTTAGCGAAGAGATGCTCTTTTACCACGTGTCCTTCGTGGATCGACGTACCAGATTTCTCCTCGATCCGATGGCTCAGATCATTTCGCGTTTCGCGATTTGGAAGAATAGAGAACCTCGTGCCTTTGACTTTCCAGTCAATGAAATGACGATCTTTCGACATGTGTCCTTCGGATCCAACGACCCATGGCTGTCCTCGATGGACGGCTAGGATTCCTTCACAGTTTTGGAGATTTGGATGACTCATGGTCTTATCCGCCTTGCAACTTCACCATATCTAATGGTTGTTGGTCCTTTGTAATTAATCCAGATCTGATGGCTTAGATATTATCGCGATTTCTCATATCGCGATTTGGAAGGTTAGAGAGCTTCCTTTCTTTGACTTTCCAATCAGCGAATTGCTGAACTATAGCCACGTGTCCTGCTCCATGATGGATGATCCTTCTGTTTTCAGGACTTTGTAAACCTGCTTCATGTTGAACTTTAAATATCGTTCATGTTCTTCTAGATCCGACAATGGTCAGTCCCCACACTCAGATCTAACTCTTGAGATTTGTCCTCCATCTGCGCGCTCCTTTTGTCTGAATTCATATCTTATGGCCATCGGGAATTTGAAATGGGTGATCCAACGATCACTATCGCTTCTCCTCACGAGCTTCTCCTTCCTGTGTGTTCTTTCCATCAATGACAAATGCATTGTTCCTGTGAACATGCCAACAAAAATGACTTCTATTTCTTCTTCTTCGTAGAACAGGTCATTGAAGAAGATGGAAGATCCTAATTCAGACTCCATTGAATATATAGGATGATTGCTAGGCTGTGATTTATTGCTGACCATATATTTAAGTAAAGCCTCCTTGTACAATATTCTGTCCTAACCAAAGACAGTCATAGTAGCATAAGACATGTCCATATGGAGAGTTCCCTTTAGTTTTGCAGCCCATGATCTGGACAACAACATACCAAATTTTGGAGGGATATCGACGACCACTACGTCCATCACCATATTCTTTACTAGAATTTGTGCCAAAGAAACGACCATGTCTTTGATCATGCCAAGGAATTTTACCTTTCTTGAATCAAAGGAGAAAAATCTTTGTAAGGTCTTGTGACCTTGAGATCTAATTGGTCCATGAATAATTTTGACATCAGCTTGTGTGATGCTCTAGAATCCAGCATAGCGTTGTGTAGAATCATGTCATGGATTTTCAAACTGACATAAAAAGGAGGGACTCCTTCATTTTCACCGCTTTATTCTACTCTTGGCCCAAATAGGATAGTTGGGTGATCATCTTGTATGTTTAGGGTATCAGATGTCTATCCCATTTTAAGCATCTTGATGATCTGATTTCTATATTCGTTGTTCCTGATCAATTCATTAAATGGTACCAAATTTTTTATCTTAGCCATCTCACTTTAGAAATCGAAAGATGATGGGGTCTTTTCTACTTCTTTGGTGACCATTTATCTTCTTGTCAATATTTTCTTTTGAGGTTCTTCTTTCTGTTTCCCCTTTTTCGCAGTATCCTTCACAATAGAATCTTTTACCATGGAGTCCTTTGCAGCTGAATCTTTCGCAACAAAATCCTTTTTGGTCTGACTAGAAGAAGGTACATTGTTCTGAGCTTCTTTGGAAGGGTTTACTTTTGGAGGGTTACCCTTTGGAGGGTTACCCTTTGGAGGGTTTGGGGTTACTTTTTGATTCCAGAGGTTATATTGCCTTTGGAATTGCATGATGGTGTTTTGTAGTCCGATCTCATAATATTATTTTTCTACTGATACCCTTTCCTCTTCATCTTCCATAAAGATCTCATTTGTGTCCATGAACTGGTCATGCTCTTCTTTGGTCAAAAATACCTCTGTCTCTTTATCATCACAGCAGTTCATGTTATCCTCAAAATATCCATCATAACCTTCATTTACATAATTATTTTGGAAGGGAGGCCTGATTTGTTGTTCCGCTTGGTTCCCTTGGTTTCCCTGATTTGTCTGGTTTCCCAGATTTGCTGGATCTACTTAATTTGCCTGATTTCCCTGATTTCTTTGCCTAATTTGTGGCATGGTTGGTCTTCTAGGATTTTTGGGTGGACCGTCAGCCTATTCTCTAGGGTTAGGCCTATTTCCTAGGGCCATCATTTCCATCATCCAATCCATGTTTCTCATCATCGCTTCGAATCTTTCCTCTGAAGTTTGAGATGTTGAAGGTTGTTCTTTGTCTTGAGATCTGTTAGTGTCTCTGCTAGAATTGGTTTTCATCTTCCCTAAATCCATCAGATTCACTTCTACCTCTATAGCATAAGTCTTCATATCCTCCAATGTGGTAGATCTTTGTTCTCTTAATAATAAAGCAAAGTCACTTTCAAANGGGGGGGGGGGGGGTTTACTTCATCAAGAATAGCATTATACACCTTCATGAATCTGGATGAAAAATCCTATACCATCTCATTAGGTGATCTTTTCATATTGTTATACTGGGTCAACAGCTAAAGGGGATTTTTCTTATCCCCCCATTTTGAAAGGAAGCTTGTCTCAAAGGCTTTGAAATCTATGATATTGCCTGCTACAAGGGCTCTGAACCACTTCCTCACATCACCCGCAAGGCTTTGTGTAAACAGCCTCATCTTCACATCTTCATAGTCCACTTCTTCCAAGTCAATGAAATCATTAAACCGGTCTAGATGTTTCTGGGATGATATGTTACCTTCGACATCATATAGTTTAATCCTTAGATTGTAGTCTTGAGGCATGGCATGTAGTTGAGAAGGTAGTATGAGGGGAGAAATAATTGCTTCCATAGCTTCTATGAGGGGTCGGAGTGGACGTTGGTTCTGAGTAGGGGTCACTACAGGCTTGACAGATGTGCCTAAAACTAGGTCTTGGAACCTCTTTTCGTCAGAGATAATCTCGTTTAGATAAGATTATGACTTAGTTCTAAATAGGGATTGTTCGAATTTCATGCCGAATACAAGGTCTTCGATGCTAGTCAATTAGTCCCTAGGGAAGGACAGATATCAGTCTAGGCACAACATTGGGGTCACAGGCCTTTCTTTTCTTCTGCGTACAAGCTTCTCAGGGTCAGACACAGGGATTGCAGCTTCTGGGTCTGGATTTCTCCTGGTGTGGATTTTCTTAGGAGCCATGATTTTTATCTCACAAGGTGTGGTGCAGCTGGTCACTAAATAACAGAGTCGCCAGGGTGAAAATAATCTCAGCCAATAAGGTATTTGATCCACTGTCACCCTCAGGAGTCAAACTAAAGCTTTAAGTCGTTTTCCCGGGGAATATTTTTCAATTTCATCCCCAACAACGACGCCATAATGTTAGCACTCTGTAAATTTTGTCCAGTTGAATAGACAAATGACAGAGGTAACTATTTCAACCAAATTTAGAGTTGAGGCACTAGCCTTCTCAACTCAAAGAGGGCTCTCTCGTGTCACTTGATATTTCTTTGTAAATTGTTGGCTAAATTTGGTTTGCTTTGGGGTTTTAAAATAAAATTGTTGGCAAGGAAAGGGAGGAGCACTCAGGTATATGGAGTCAAAATTATGAAAGTGAATGAAAACCATGCATCGACTGATAGAACTCTCTAGAAGACAAAGGATAAATGAGGTGATGAATCTAAGTTATTATTAAATTTAAATAGAGTGTAGGAAGATAAATAAAACAAATAACTACATCAGAGCATTACGGAAATGAATTCTGAATAACTCAAGAAGACAATCACATAGTTTAAATTGCTTAAGCCAAGAGCATCACAAGATGAATTCTGGGCCTCTAACTCTCCAATTTAAATGGAAGAAAATGTAGATGAAGTAATAGGACACGGGAAATACATACGATGAAAGAAAAAAAGATCATATCATCCCCCGTTAGAATCTTTTCATAGAGACTTCAAAATCTTCTGCATTTATATTCAATTCAGATTCAGAAAATTTGCAAATAGAGTTTGATACAACCAAAAGGTGCTCTTCCACTTCCGCCAACATTAATTTATTCAAGTAACCCAGTATTTATACAATTTGATGAAAATAACTGAAACTGAAGCGTTTCAGTTTCCAAAATAGTTTCGACTGGCAGTTTCGGTATACGCGACGATTTACAATGATTGACAAAATAAAATGCTTCCAAAATTATGGGAATTTCTCTATCTGTTTGGATTATTTTATGCCATCTGTCTCACTCTAGTCTTCTATTAAATCTGTAAATCTGATGACACTTGGGGATCATTGGCTGTCTCCAATGATATTGCACTTTGTCTTACCCAGCCGCATGATTTCCTTCCATTGTCAATTAGAGGGGATTCCAAAATCCATCATCTCCTTAATCAAAATATCCAAGTCAATGCACGTAGCATAGCACATAGTCGACATGCTAACTTTCACTATCTTGAAATTATTCAAAATTCTGAAGCCTATAGCGAGATATTCTACCAGACTTGGCCCTTTCAGACTTTCTTCTATAGCTTCAAATTTAGAATGGTCAATTCTGCATTGCATGAGGAGAGTATTGTAATCTTCCTTATTGTATAATGAACCTATGCCATTCCAAAATGATGGGATACATTTGATAAACAATTGTTCAAATGCATCTTTAAACTCTTGTATGATGTGCTCCATCTGCAAAGCTTTGTTTTGGACCGATGTGAGCAAGTTATGTTTTGTGATGATTTTCCTAGCTGAAATGATCAATGCAGTCCTGTATTTTACCCTGATAGTTTGAAGGTCAGCAGTCGACACATAATTTAACAAGTCAATATCATTTTTGACCCATTCTGAGGGTTTCTTGGCTAATAGTTCATTAACAATAGCACACCTGCTCCGAGCTGTTGTAGCCACACTGTCTTTGTCATTTATAAAATTTATATAAACCCTGAATTTAGTAGCTTCTGCAGCATTAACATCCCATATGACATGTTTGGCTCCCTACAACAACATTTTTCCCTTTAACCTGGTTTTCATCTTGCTCACCCTCTCTTGCAAATCTTGATTATCTCTGTGAAGTTGAGCCATCTTCTCATCTTTCACTTTCATCTCTTGTTTCAATTTTTCTATAACATCGTTGAGACCTTTGATATCACCTGTTTTGATGCTTACTTGGGACATGGCTTGGACCAACCCTTCAGTGCTATATCCAGCCTCTGTATTAGTAGGTACTATGAAAACCACATCTGATGTTTTTGCCTATGCTCGTGACCAATTCTCTTTCTCTTTTTCTAACTACAACACTTTAGATTTGTAATTGAGTGCCTCTTACCTAAATGTTTCTTTTTCCTATTCCAAGGAAGTCAATTTTATTGTTTGTGGATGCTCAGTCGGCGACATCTTCAACCTTTTATTTAAACTTAGGATCATTTTATCCTTTTCATCTAGAGAAGATTTCACCCCTTAAGGGCCTTTAGACTCTAGTTTTTTGACCTGTGTCATCCAGGCTTTGTTGGATGCCTTTTTTTGTTTTAATTGTCCATCTAGTTTAATTGCATGTGTCGTCAATCTTGCAACCCTCAAACTTAAACTCAGATCATCATAATATAGCATATCATTGACATTTCTGTGAAACTTTACTTTGTTAGGGGCACCAATATTTTCATAGTGCATTTTGATCTCAGATACTTTATCATCATCAACCACTACTATGTTAAGTGTTTTCTTTTCAACGTCTCTGACTGAGAGTAAGGAGGATTTAGACTGGGAAGTCTTTTCCACTTCGAGCAAAAGGTCCCTTATTTCACTATTGGCCATACTTCCCTTCACAACGTACTGGTTCATTAAATATTCCTTGGACTGATAAACAACCCCAGGTGTTTGGCTGAATATGTGTTTCCTGCTACTAAAAACCTTTGTGTTGCTTTCAGCTTGTGGTCTGTCTCCTGTACCTGCTCCTTCATCCTTGGTTACATCTTCCACCATCTACATGCATGTTTTTCCTTTGGGTTCTTCTCCTTCCAGGTCGACCACTTGAGAGGGTGATGTGATTTTCATGTTCTTGAGAGTATCTTGAAGGTTTTTGGCACCCAGGGCCTATGAACTGTTCCTCTTATTGTAGACGCTCAATTTAGGAGCTTTGGAAATCAATATAGGAGAAGGTTTATGTGTTGGGATCTCCTGGGAATCAAGTTCTATTTGTTTTGTTATATCATGCTGCATAGTGACCTCCATATCTACACATGTTTCTAGATTGGCCAACTTATCGAATCCTTCGACATGCTCATGTTCATAGGGACCTTGTCTGCTTGCTAATATCCTCTTTGAAATGATATGGTGCAGGTCGTATTTTCTTCCTTGCAACTGCGTGAACCCGAATTCATTGAGTTTGGAATGAATCTAAGGCAAACAAGACTTGTTCTTCACCACAAAGGGACCTACTATGAAAGGAAATTTTAGATTAGAAGCCTTGTGTTCTTTGAAAAAGTGCTCATTTTCTGAGATGATCCTCTGTCTTATGAACTCCAAAGCAAAGATTCTGGGGGTCAGAAAAACTAGTAAAAGATGAGGTCCTTCTTGGTATCCATATACCCAAATCGTTGTGGATTGTATGAACAACATCCAGTCGCCTATCCTTCTCTCTGGATTTGGTTGTAAACAACTTTTCATTTCTTCCAGGACCCTTGGCGAGTCTGAAACGAAGATAAGACTGTACACCCTGGACATAATCTTATTTATGAAAATAAGCATGGTGATCCTTTTACATTTAATTGAAATGAATGCAGTCTTGGGAAATTCAGTTTTGTTAGATTCCAGCAACAACCTCAGCAAATGGGTGTAATATATGAAACGTCTTAATGAATTGAAATTCACCAACTGTTGGTGCATATTGTCAACAATGAATTTGTCAAAACTGACATAGACTCACTGACTAGACTCTAACATAAAGAAAGTCAACATGAAACCTAACATGAATTCTACCACAAACTTGTCATTGTCCAATCCTAAAATTTGACTGAATAGGGAACAATCCTACTAGACTTCGATGATCATGACGCTTATGCTGGCATGAAATGATAGACTCTCTGAATGGTATTCAAGCTTGACAATGGTTTGTAGAAACCAGGTTTTTACTTCTAGTGGGCATTGTCTATAAATTGTGATCATTTTCTATTCCTCGAAGGGCTATGACACCGTGGATGAAGACTTGGGTATACTGAGGGTGTGCCAGAGTGATGGACCATCTATTTCACATAAAACTTCAGACCCTAATTTATTCAGAATAACTCTTTCTTCCTGAGAATATCATTCTTCACACCAACTTACAAATTCAAGGAAAGGAAAGACTACTTCTATTACATAAGGGGTGATGGAGGCTTGAGTCACTTTGAGGGAAGGTAGGCGGGTTCCAACATTTTCCAACAAATTTGATTTGGACACAGAAACATGCGAGATTGTTATCTCTGTGTCGAAAATGTCGGAGTCTCTATCAATTAGGGATTCTTCTTTGGAAGAGATGTCTAGCTCATTTATGAATAAGACAACAGGATTAGCATCCATGGTGAAAATACCTGGTGAGAAATGAAAGAAGTAAGAACTTGGTTCAATTTATGAGCTTGAGTTTCAAATGGATGTTCTACACCAAATTTCTGAATGTTCGAATGCTCCAAATTATGAAAAAATAATGCTGGGGGATATTCCTTTTATAGGTATCTGTTCGCATCGGGGGTTGGAGAAAATGGTTTTAGGGGAACCACTTTTCACCCCAATGTCCCTCTGAGGATACCACGCATCCATGATTTAAACCATGATGGTTTTTTCCCGCCCCACCCTCATTTCGTTAATATTCGTTTCACTTCAATCGTCGATACGATCCTCAGCCGTCGATCCAAACTGCTTTAACATCTACGGTCCACATTCACCCAACGAAGATGGCATTGGGGGTTGGATATCCCTCTGAGGGTGCCATGCATCCACCGATAAAACCATGATGGTTTTCCTCGGACCACGACAATTTCTTAATCGTCATACTATTTCGATCTGTGATATGCGCCTTAGCCATTGATCTGGGCCGCTTTCAAGATCGACGATTCCCTGAGGGTTACCCTTTACGATTTCGCCATATTTGTCCATTTGTCGTCAGATATAGCTCGTTCCTTTAAAATATCATACCTCTTTAGCGACATAACCTTTTCGCTAAAATTCCAACTCTTGACGTCGTTTGAAAATTATATGGTGATAACATTGGCTCCAACTGGGGATGTTATCCTCCCTATGAGGTAGCAAAGAACTGTATACTAAGTGCCTTCCCATTGGGTTGTGATTTATCAATGTGATCTAAATCTGTTGATATTTATTCAAAAAATTACAATCTATTAAGCATAGCTCAGGGCCTTCACCTCAGGCTTCAACTACACTTCTTTTATTTCAATCTTTAATGAATGGTGGGGTGATTCCTTTTAAAACAATGTAATGCTTGAGTAACCTTCCATTCACAGACCCTCCTCTGGAGAATTATCCATTACTTTCTTCCAACAAATAGGCGTTGCTCATGCGGTACGCTGAGACTTTGAATGGACCCAACCACAGGTTATCAAATTTCCCATGTTTACCTTTATCTTTATTTCTGGCATCCCATTTTAGAACCCAGTCACCTGGTTTGAAATCTTCTACCTTGGTATGTCTATCGAAATATTCTTTGATCTTGTCTTGACAAAGTTGGGCGTTATTGAAGGCATTTTCTCTGGTCTATTGTACATTTAAGAGCTCATGATCCCTCCTCTGACTGGCATTTATTTCTGCTTCTTGCTCCTATAGCAACTTCAACACTGGCAATCCCAATGTAGTAGGAAAAATGGCCTATGTACCATAAATGATCTGGAAAGGAGATGTGGCAATAACTCTTTTTGGGGATATCATGTTAGCCCACAGTGCCTGGATGAGCTTTTTGTGCCATGCCTTTTTGTTCTCTTGCAAATTTTTTTTGATGATTCTGACCAAGCTTTTGTTTGAAGACTCAACCAATCTGTTTCCCTAAGGATAATATGACGTGGAATGACCAAGAGTAATTTTGTAATCATTGCATAATTTTTCCAATTTTTTAGACTTAAAGGCCACTGCATTGTCTGCTATAATCTTGATCGGGCATCCGAATTTGGACAAGATATTGTCTTCTAGGAACCAAATGATAACATAATTTGTAGCATGTCTGGCAGGAACAACCTCGATCCACTTAGTAAAATAATTTGTTGCAGTCAAGATGCACTTGTGTTGAGCCGAGGATTGTGGATGTATCTCTCCTATGAAATCTAGGCCCCATTGTCTGAAAGGATATTCTACTGAAATGGGTTTTAGTGACATAGATTGTTATTTTCCTTTTCCATCAAAGATTTGACATTCATGGCACTTTGAATCTTCTTTATAAACATCAGGAAAAATGTTAGGCCAATAAAAGCCAGCTCTCAAAATGTTGTGCACAGTCATCTTCCAATAATGATGACCTTCGCATTAACCTTTGTGGAACTCTTTGATGGTTCTCTGTGCTTCATCTCCCGTCAAACAAATCAACAAACTTCCCCCTGGATCTTTCTAGTACAAAAATTCATTTACTATACAAAATTTCGCTGCCTTGAGTTTTAAAAATCTAGCCTTCGTTTTACTATATTCAGGAGGAGCCTGCATATTTTTCAACACAAAAATGATATCTACATACCATGTAGAGTCAAGAAATTTCTGAGATATTTGTGGAGTCGCCATTTCTTCCTCTACTGCAAGGTCTGATAAATCTGCAATGAATTTTATTCCCAAGAGTTCGCAGTTTGTTTGTGCCATCAGACTAGCAAGTTCTTGTCCTTTGATCAACTTTGTGGGCTTGATTTCAAGATCGTATTTTAATAGTACTGCAATCCATTTTCCCCTCATCCCTTGAGGGTCGGGCTGTGTTAAGATGTCCTTCACTGAGCTGCTGGGAACATAAGTTGTGGTATGTGAGTGTAGGATATAAACCCTGAATTCTTTCAATGCTTTGACCAAAGCATACGCTTGCTTCTCCATGACATCATATTTTAAAGGAGCATATCTTAATGTTTTATTGTATTATACTATGGGTTTCTCGAAACTTTGATCGTCTTTCTGGAGTAATACACCTACAATTGTGTGTTCTGATGTGAATGAGAACAATATGAAATCTTTCTGAAAATTTGGACTGGCCAATACAGGAGCCTTTGTCAATGCCACCTTGATGTATTCAAAGGACTTTCTTTCTTCAGGAATCCATTTTATTTCATTTCCCTTTTTAAGCATGTTGGTGATGTGCTTTATGATTTCGGCTAAATTTTGGATAAACCTCCTCAGAAAATTTACTTTCCCCAAGAAAGATTGTACCTCCTTTTTGCTTATGGGTATGTCGATTTTCAATATCCCTTCAACCCTATTGTGGTCAACCTTTACCCCCTCCTTCAAAATGAAGTGTCCTAAGAGCTTCCCTTCTTCCATGGAAAAATTTGACTTTTTTGGATTCAGTGATATGTGAAATTTCCTACATTTTTCAAACGCCCTTCTGAGATGCTTGAGCTGTTCTTCATCCGAGGCAGAATACACGGTAATGTCATCAAGGTAGATAATAATGATTTTTTCTTTCTCGTTAGAAAAATCTATATCCATGGCTCATTGAAATGTCTCCCCTGCATTCATAAGCCCAAAAGGCATTTTTGCATTCATAAACGTTCCCCACGGTGTAGTGAATGCATTCTTTTCCTGGTCATCAAGGTGCACCATAATCTGATTATATCCAGAGAAACTGTCTAGCATTGACATCCTTTGAGAGCCTACTACCTTTTGTACAATGTAATCCATTTTAGGCAATGGATAGTTGTCTTTTAGAGACACCTTATTTAGATTCCTGAAGTCTACACACAATCTAATTTCTCCACTCTTTTTTCGGACTGGTACCATATTTGCCACCCATCTGGAAAACCTCAGGGACACTATGATTTTTGCTTCAAATAGTTTCTTTACTTCCTTTTCTATCAATGGTAATAGCAGAGGGTTTATTATTCTCAATTTCTGTTTGAATGGCTTGTGATAATTGGGATAACATGTTGGATTATACTAGTATCATAAACTTTTAGATCATCATAGCTCCAAGAAAAAACATCGGGGAATTCTTTCATTAATTTGACATACCTTTCTTTGACTTCAAGGTTGATCTTCCTAGAAAACTTCACGATCTTTGGATCCTCTGGAGTCCCAACATTGCAATCTTCCATGTCCCCTTTGTCTACTATGATCTTCAGACTTCTAGCTACATTGTTGTTATCAAAAAGTTTATCTAATGGTACCAGACCCTTAGGGATGATATTACTCTTCAGTTGAACGATATCTCTGCCAGCAATTTGATTGTCGAAATATCCTTCTTTCGTGAAATCGGTTGCATCCACCTCATCATTGCAATATTCATCATCAATGTTCAAATTCTCAAACTGATTCTCCATTTTGAGGAAATTTTCTATATGCTTGTCATTTTCGAAGACCTGCCAGTGCTTCATATTTTATGGTACTGCTCTCCTGTACTTTACCTCCACCTTGTATCTTTTCTCAAGGAAGATTGGGACTCTAAAAACTACTGCGGAAGTGGCTAGAGCATCAACAATTTGATTATGCTCTCTTGGAATTGCCGATAGATTGCATTCTTCAAATTTCTCAAGGAGTTCTAGCACCAGATTCCTATAAGCTCTCAGTCTAGGTTGTGTTGTTTGGTAGATACCTTTGATTTGATTTATAATTAGCTGAGAATATCCATGTACAACAATTCTTTTGGCACCTAGCTCTTCTAAAAATTTCAATTCCAATATCAATGCTTCATATTCTACCATGTTATTAGTGCATTCAAAAATTAAGTTTGTAGGAACACAATTTTTTGCCTCCTTTGCGGTGGTTGATCCATACGCCAGCTCCAACTCCTTCTCTACAGGAAGCTCCATCGAAATTTCCATAACTGGTCCTCTGCATCATTTCATTGCTTTGAAAGTTCCTCCATTTTCCCCTTAAGCTCATCCTTGTCATCTAAAATGACTTATGTTTCTTCTTCTTCGAAGCATAGGTCATTGAAGAAGATGGAAGATCCTAATTCAATCTCCACTGAATATATAGGATGATTTCTAGGCTATGATTTATTACTGACCATATATTTAAGAAAAACCTCCCTGTACAGTCTTTTGTCCTGACCAAAGACATGAATAGTAGCATAAGACATGTCCATCTGGAGAGTTCCCTTTAATTTTGCAGCCCATGATCTGGACAACAACATACCAAATTTTGGAGGGATATCGACGACCACTAAGTCCATCACCATATTCTTTGTTGTAATTTGTGTCAAAGAAACGACCATGTCTTTGATCATGCCAATGCATTTTACCTTTATTGAATCAAAGGAGAACAGATCTTTGTAAGGTCTTGTGACCTCGAGATCTAATTGGTCCATGACTACTTTTGGCATCAGGTTGTGTGATGCTCCAGAATACAGCATAGCGTTGTGCAGAATCATGTCATGGATTTTCAAACTGACATAAAAAGGAGGGACTTCTTCATTTTCACCACTTTCTTCTACTCTTGGCCCAAATAGGATAGCTGGGTGATCATCTTGTATGTTTAGGTTATCAGATGTCTGTCCCATTTTAAGAATCTTGATGATCTAATTTCTATATTCGTTGTTCCTGATCAATTCATTAAATGGTACCGAAATTTTTATCTTAGCCATCTCACTTTCAAAATCAAAAGATGATGGGGTCTTTTCTACTTCTTTGGTGACCATTTATCTTCTTGTCAATATTTTCTTTTGAGGTTCTTCTTTCTGTTTCCCCTTTTCCACAATATCCTTCACAACAAAATCTTTCACAGTGGAGTTGTTTGGAGCTGAATATCCTTCACAACAAAATCCGACTAGAAAAAGGTACATTGTTCTGAGCTTCTTTGAAAGGGTTTCGATTTGGAGGGTTTGGGGGTACTTTTTGATTCCGGAGGTTATATTTCCTTTGGAAATGCATGATGACATTTTTTAGTCTGGTATCATAATCTTATTTTTCTATTGATACCCTTTCCTCTTCATCTTGCAGAAAGATCTCATTTGCATCCATGAACTGGTCATGCTCTTCTTTGGTCAAAAATACCTCTATCTCTTTATCATCACAACAGTTCATGTTATCCTCAAAATATCCATCATAACCTTCATTTACATAATTATTTTGGAAGGGAGGCCTGAATTGTTGTTCCACTTGGTTCCCTTGGTTTCCCTGATTTGTCTAGTTTCCCTAATTTGCCTAGTTTCCCAGATTCGTTGGATCTTCTTGATTTGCCTAATTTCCCTGATTTATTTTCCTAATCTATGGAATGGATGGTATTCTCGGGTTTCTGGATGGACAATCAACCTGTTCTCTGGGGTTAGGCCTATTTCCTAGGGCCATCCTTTCCATCATATGCTCCATGTTTCTCATCATCGCTTCAAATCTTTCCTCTGAAGTTTGAAATGTTGAAGGTTGTGCTTTGTCTTGAGCTCTGTTAGTGTCTCTGCCAGCACTGATTTTCATATTCCTTGAAGCCATCAGGTTCACTTCTACCTCTATAGCATTAGTCGTCATATCGTCCAATGTGGTAGATCTTCATTTTCTTAATAATAAAGCAAAGCCACTTTCAAAAGAATCAATATATTTGAGCTGAGTTGCCTTGGGGGTGGGGGGGGGGGTTACTTCATCAGGAATAACATTATACACATTCATGAATCTGACTGAAAACTCCTGTACCATCTCATCAGGTGATAATTTTATATTGTTATACTGGATCAACAACTAAAGGGGATTTTTCTTATCCCCCCATTTTGAAAGGAAGCTTGTCTCAAAGGCTTCGAAATCTACGATATTTCATGCTGGAAGGGATTTGAACCACTTCCTCACATCTCCCACAAGGCTTTGTGTAAACAACCTCATCTTCACATCTTCATAGTCCACTTCTTCCAAGTCTATGAAATCATTAAACCAGTCTAGATGTTTTTGGGATGATATGTTACCTTCGGCATCATATAGTTTAATCCTTAGATTATAGTCTTGAGGCAGGTCATGCTGTTGAGTGAGTAGTATGATGGGAGTAAATCCTGCTTCCATAACTGTTGTGAGGGGTCGGAGTGGACGTTGGTTCTGAGCAGGGGTCACTATAGGCCTGACAGATGTAGCTAAAACTAGGTCTTGGAATCTCTTTTCGTCAAAGATAGTCTCGTTTAGACAAGATTCAAACTTATTTATGAATAGGGATTGTTCGAATATCACGTCGAATACAAGGTCTTCGATGCAAGTCAATCCGTCCCTAGGAAAGGACAGATATCGGTCTGGGTGGAACACTAGGGTTACATGCCTTTCTTTTATTCCGCGTACAAGATTCTCAAGGTCAGCCACAGGGATTGCAACTTCTGGGTCTGGATTTCTCCTGGTGTGGATTTTCTTAGGAGCCAAGATTTCTATCTCACAAGGTGTGGTGCAACTGGTCACTGAATAACAGTGTCGCTGGGGTAAAAATAATCTCAGCCAATAAGGTATTTGATCCACTGTCACCCTCAGGAATCAAACTAAATCTTTAAGTCATTTTCCCAGGGAAGATTTTTCAATTTCGTCCCCAACAACGACGCTAGAATGTTAGAACTCTGTAAATTTTGTCCGATTGAATAGAAAAACGACATAGGTAACTATTTCAACCAACTTTAGAGTTGAGGCACTAGCCTGCTCAACTCAGATAGGGTTCGCTCGTGTCACTTGATATTTCTTTGGAAATTGGTGGCTAGGTTTGGTTTGTTTTGGGGTTTTTAAATAAAATTGTTGGCAAGGAAGGGGAGGAACACTCAGCGCTATGGAGTCAAAATTTTGAAAGTGAATGACATCCCATATGACATGTTTGGCTCCCAACAACAATTTGTTTCCCTTTAACCTGGTTTTCAGCTTGCTCACCCTCTCTTGCAAATCTTGATTATCTCTGTGAAGTTGAGCCATCTTCTCATCTTTCACTTCCATCTCTTGTTTCAAATTTTCTATAACATCATTGAGACCTGTGATCTCACCTGTTTTAATTCTTACTTGGGACATGGCTTGGACCAACCCTTCAGTGCTAGATCCAGCCTCTGTATTAGTAGGTACTATGAAAACCACATCTCATGTCGTTTCTTGTGCTTGTCACCAATTCTCTTTCTCTTTTTCCAACTGCATCACTTTAGCTTTGTAATTGATTGCCTCTTTCCTGAATGTTTCTTTTTCCTGTTCCAAGGCAGTCAATTCTGTTATTTGTGGATGGTCAATCGACGACATCTTCATCCTTTTCTTTAAGCTTAGGATCATCTTATCCTTTTCATCCAGAGAAGCTTTCACCCCTTGAGGGCCTTAAGACTCTAGTATTTTTACCTATGTCATCTAGGCTTTGTTGGAAGCCTTTTCTTGTTTTAATTGCCCATCCTGTTTGATTACATGTGTCATCAATCCTACAACCCTCAAACTTAAACTCAGATAATCAGAATATAGCATATCGCTAACATTTCTGTGAAACTTTACTTTGTCAGGGGCAATAATATATTCATAGTGCATTTTGATCTCAGATACTTTATCATCATTAGCCACTACTATGTTAAATGTTTTATTTTCCACATCTTTGACTAAGAGTAAGGAGGCTTTAGAATGGGAAGTCTTTTCCACTTCGGGCAAAAGGTCTCTTATTTCACTGTTGGCCATAAGTCTTCCCTTCACAGCGTACTGGTTCATTAAATATTCCTTGGATTGATAAACAACCCCAGGTGTTTGGATGAATATATGTCTCCTGCTGCTAAAAACCTTTGTGCTACTTTCAGTTTGCATTTTGTCTTCTGTACCTGCTCCTTCATCCTTTGTTGCATCTTCCACCATCTCCATGCATGTTTTTCCTTTGGGATCTTGTCCTTCCAGTTTGACCACTTGAGAGCGTGATGTTATTTTCATCTTCTTGAGAGTATCTTACTGGTTGCTGGCACCCAGGGCCTCTGAATTGTTCCTCTTATTGTAGATGCTCAATTTAGGATCTTTGACAATCAATCTAGGAGAAGGTTTATGTGCTAGGCTCTACTGGGAATCTAGTTCCATTTGTTTTGTTAGATCATGTTGCATGGTGACCTCCATATCTACACAGGTTTCTAGATTGGCCAACTTATTGAATCCTTCGACATGCTCGTGTTCATAGGGACCTTGTCTACTTGTCAATCTCCTCTTTGAAATGATCTGGCGTAGGTCGTATTTTCTTCCTTGCAACTGCATGAACCCAAATTCATTGAGTTTGGATTGAATTTGAGGCAAACAAGACTACAAAGGGACCTACTATGAAAGAAAATTTTAGATTAGAAGCCTTGTGTGCTTTGAAAAAGTGCTCATTTTCTAAGATGATCCTTTGTCTTATGAACTCCAAAGTAAAGATTTTGGGGGTCAGAAAAACTGGTAAAAGATGAGGTCCTTCTTGGTAGCCATATACCCAAATCGTCGTGGATTGTATGAACAACATCCAGTCACCGATCCTGCTCTCTGGATTTGGTTGTAAACAACTTTTCATTTCTTCCAAGACCCTTGGCATGTCTGAACCGAAGATAAGACTGTACACCCTGGACATAATCTTATTTATGAATATAAGCATGGTGATCCTTTTACATTCAGTTGAAATGAATGCAGTCTCGGGAAATTGAGTTTTGTTATATTCCAGGAACATCCTCAACAAATGGGTGTATTATCTAAAATGTCTTAATGAATTGAAATTCACCAACTGCTGATGCATATTGTCAACAATGAATTTGTCAAAACTAACACAGACTCACTGATCAGACTCTGACATAAAGAAATTCAACAAGAAACCTAAAATGACTTCTACCGCAAACTTGTCATTGTCCAATCCTAAAATTTGACTTAATAGGGAACAAGCCCACTGGACTTCAATGATCATAACGCTTATGCTGGCAGGAAATGATAGACTCTTTGAATGGTATTTGGGATTGACAATGGTTTGCAGAAACCTAGTTTTTACTTCTGGTGGGAATTCTCTATAAATTGTGATCATTTTCTATTCCTCGAAGGGCTCTGACACCGTGGATGAAGACTCGGGTATACCGAGGGTGTGCCGGAGTGATGGACCATCTATTTCACATAAAACTTCAAACCCTAATTTATTCAGAATAACTCTTTCTTCTTGAGAATATCGTTATGCACACCAAATTACAAATTTAGGGAAAGGAAAGACTACTTCTACGACGTAAGGGGTGATGGAGGCTTCAACCGCTTCGAGGAAAGGTAGGTGGGTTCCAACATTGTCAAACAAATTTGATTTGGACACAGAAACAGGTGAGACTATTATCCCAGTGTCGAAAATGTCGGAGTCTCTATCAATTAGGGCTTCTTCTTTGGAAGAGATGTCTGGCTCATTTATGGATAAGACAACAGGATTAGTAGCCATGGTGAAAATACCTGGTGAGCGACGAAAGAAGTGCGAACTTGGTTCAATTTCTAAGCTTGAGTTTCAAATGGATGCTCTGCGCCAAATTTCTAAACTTTCGAATGCTCCAAATTATGAAAAAATAATGTCAATGGGTCTTCCTTTTATAGGTATCCATTGACATCGACGGTTGGAGAAAACAGTTTTAGGCGAACCTCTTTTCACCCCGACATCCCTGTGAGGATGCCACACGTCCATGATTTAAACCATGACATTTTTTTCCCGGCCCACCCTCGTTTCGTTAATCTTTGTGTTACTTCAATCGCCGATATGAGCCTCGGTCCTCGATCCAGACTACTTTAAGATCTACGGTCCACATGCACCCAACAACGGTGGCATCGGGGGTTGGAGAAAGTGGTTTAAGTCAAACTGTTTTTTTTCTTGATGTCCCTTTGAGGGCGCCACGTGCCCGTTGATAAAACCATGGCGGTTTTTCTCGGCCCGCCCTCGATTTCTTAATCGTCACGCTATTTCGATCTCTGATATGCACCTTAGCAGTTGATATGGTCCGCTTTCAAGATCGACGATTCGCTGAGGGTTACCCTTTACGCTTTCGCCATATTTGTCCATCCGCCGTCAAATATAGCTCGTTCCTTTAAAATATCATACCTATTTAGCAACATAACCTTTTCACTAAAATTCCAACTCTTGGACACCGTTTGAAAATTATATGGTGATAATAGAGACGATTTCTCATTTCCATATCAACCAAAGGAAAAAAAAATTAGAGACACAGAGAAATACGCTACACGGATGCAAAATTGTTTAAGTGAAATGCACTGTTGAATACCAGGGAATACTAGGATACATTTAGATTGTTGTATCCTTGTGCGTGAGGTCGTGTGTGATGCCCAGCCTTGATGGAGCCACTTCCTTGGTTCGAAAGAACAATTTTCTAGGTTTCCCACCACACTGTGTCGAATCTTCTCCGTCCCATGGTGTAGCAATATAAGTTGAAGTAGACATAGAAGAAGTCGCGTCTCTCTGGATGGCAATATCTTGAAGCGACCTTTTCTAACTCGGGTTTTGGAAGGGAAAGAAGGTAGGTTATGCACGACCCTTGGTTGAGTTGCATGGCTTTGATATTGGCCCAAACTTGAGAGCCTTCCAGAGAGAGTTCATCGTTCTCATCGAAATCATTAACACACTTGGTTGTGCATGCAGATCCATTTATCCTTCATTGAAAACATCCATCTGTACACACTTCTGTCATATTTTGAAGAGAGAACCATTGCAATAACCACAGGTCAGAGTAACGAGAAACGTGGCAACAATTTTCCACCCCAGAACAAATTACGAATTTGAGTTCATCGTTCTCATCGAAATCATTAACAAATTTGTCTGTGCATGGACGTCCATTTGTGCTTTGTTATAGAACCATTGCAATAAGTGCGGTTTGGTCATATTTTGTAAAGAGAGCCACTACAATAACCACCAGTGAGGAGTCAATAATTATTTTAAATCAAATATATTGAAATGAAATCACTTAAAAGGTGTATGCAGGCAGAGCCGTGAAATCAACCTGAGTGTGTATCCCTGAGGCGAATAAGAAATAGGCTTATCAGTGGACATACTTAGTAACATATATATAATCCTTTTAATATGATTTCATTACCATAGTGAACTCACATCCCGTTAAAATCATTATTACATAAGAAAATATTCTAATTTGTATATATTCCCATAGTTGCATATCGTGCCAGTCATTATTTTTTATACCAATCCCATGTAAGAGAAATTCATATTGAAATGGCTTAAATTTAATTTAATGAGTGAGCTCGCCATCAAAAACCAGTTTAAAGGAAATAAATTGCATCCTAGTAAGCACACCTAATAACATGCCCCACATCCTTTGCCTTCCTTATATATTTTGGCACTTGTTGTAGCCACTGACAACTCTCCACTGCTCATGATATTTGTTTCAAATGACCCATAGTATCCACATGCTCCAGCTACAACAATGGAGAAATAACAAATACACCTTGGATTCTCTCTAGAAAGTCACAATAAGATTTCTGTAAAAACGTGTTGCAATTTAAATTAGTTCAAAAATTATAAAGTGTTTCAATTTAAATTAGTTCAAAAATTATGTTTATTCATTTTGGGAAAAAATTATGGCCTTCCAATGTGCTATCCTCTAATCTTAGAAGCATCCTTAACTGATTATTTCTTGCACGAAACCATGTATAATATGGTACATGACATATGTAACACTCTCTGGTATGACTAGATATAATTAGGAATCATAATATATTCTGAATTATGTTATAAAGTTGCGTTTGTCAAAGCAGAATTACAAACTCGTTAGTGAGCTTAATATATTCTGAATTCTGCTTCAAAACTTGTGTTTGTCAAAGAAGAATTACCAACTCGAACTCGTCATCCAGCTTGGGAATTCCATGCAAGGGGAAAAAAATCGAATAAAAGAAAACAGAACATGTCATTCAACCATATATTATGTTGATCAATTGATTTGGTATAACTGGATATCATTAGGAACCATAATCTTTTCCGAATTCTGGTTTAAAGCTTGTGTTTTCCAAGGCAGAATTACCAACTCGTTATCGAGCTTGGGAATTACATTTGAAAGGGACCAAAAAACCAAATGAAGGAAAATAGAACATGTCACTAAACTGGATATTATCTTGCTCAATTGATTG
>ML802680.1:146163-173281 GCA_009831015.1 Picea engelmannii | reverse complement strand
ATGATAGATGGGTTTTCTGGGTACAACCAAATCGCCATGAACGAGCTAGACAGAGAAAAAACTGCTTTCACCACACCATGGGGTACATTCATGTATGATAAAATGCCTTTTGGTTTGATGAATGCAGGAGCTACATTCCAGCGCGCTATGGACATCGCTTTTGTCGGAGAAAGAGACAAATTCGTAGTAATCTACCTTGACGATTTAACGGTTTTCTCTAAAACCGATGAAGAACATTTGATCCATTTAAAACAAACTTTCGAAAAATGCCGCAGGTATGGCCTATCTTTGAACCCAAAGAAATCACATTTCTCTATGCAAGAAGGTAAGCTTCTGGGGCATATTGTATCTAAAGATGGGATCAGGATCGATCCAAAGAGGGTTGAAGCAATACAAACTATCAGGATTCCTAGGAACGTAAAAGAAATTCAATCTTTCTTAGGTACAATAAATTTTTTACGAAGGTTTGTACCAAATTTTGCTGAGATTGTCAAATTGATCACAGGAATGATGAAAAAGGATAGCAGAGTAAATTGGACGACCGAGGCTAAAGCGTCATTCGAGCATATTAAAAAAGTCATCAGTGAAGCACCTGTGTTAATAAGCCCAGATTACTTGAAAGATTTCCTCATCTTCTCGTTCGCTTCTGAACATACTATCGACGTGGTATTACTGCAAAAAGATGATGAAGGTTTTGAACGCCCGATCATGTTTTTTAGCAAGAGCCTTAGAGACGCTGAACTAAAATATGATATAATAGAAAAACAGGCATACGCGATGGTGAAAGCGCTTAAAGCATTCAGAACTTATGTTCTGCATTCAAAAATTATCGCATACGTACCAACCAGTGCTGTGAAAGACATATTGGTACAGCCAGATAGTGACGGAAAACGAGGGCGTTGGCTCGCTAAAATACAAGAATTTGATCTGGAAGTCAAGCCTACTAAATTGATAAAGAGGCAGGGTCTGGCCAAACTCTTGGTTGAGTCGAACCTTAGAGCTCTTGACATCAACTGCCTACAAGGGGAAGATGGAGACACACATTTGCAAGAGCCAGATGACCAGACACATCCAAGCAAGGTTGAAAAAAAATTCATGTCGTCAGGATGGTATAAGGATATAGTTTTCTATTTGTTAAACCTGAAATGCCCAGATGGACTAACACTAGCCAAATGCAGAACTTTAAAACTCCATGCTGCAAAATATTGCATCTCCGAAAATCAACTATATTGGAAGGATCCACTTGGGTTCTTACTAGTCTGTTTGGTTGAGTCGAAAACTCCACGGGTTATGGAAGAATTTCACGAAGGAATCTGTGGAGGACACCATGTATGGAGAGCCACAGCCTACAAGATCCTGAGGGCCGGATAATTTTGGCCAAAACTATTTTCGGACATCAATGCCAAAGTACGCGCCTATTACCCATGTCAAATATTCGCTGGTAAGCAGAAACTCCCTGCACTGCCACTCGGTCCAGTCAAAACTGAAGCCCCATTTCAACAATGGGGATTAGACTTCATAGGGGAAATTAATCCCCATTCCAGTGCTCAGCATAAGTGGATCTTAACAGCCACAGATTATTTTACAAAGTGGGTGGAAGCAATTCCAACCAAAAGGGCAACAGACTCAGTAGTGATCGACTTCTTGGAAGATAACATATTGTCGAGATTCGGGTGTCCCCGAAAGATTGTTACCGACAACGTCCAGGCCTTCAAATCCATGGCTATGATCAATTTCTGCCAAAAGTACAATATCGTTCTCGGCCATTCCACTTCTTATTACCCTCAGGGAAACGGATTGGCCGAATCATCTAACAAGAGCCTGATAAACGTAATCAAAAAGGTACTGGATAAAAACAAAAGGTCCTGGCATGTGCATTTGAAGTACGCGTTGTGGGAAAATCGCATTAGCACTAAAAGGTCTATCGGCATTTCGCCTTTCCAGTTGGTCTATGGCATCGATGCGGTTCTGCCTATAAACTTAGCGTTTCCAGTGATGAAATTATGGCAGGATCATAATGAAGAACCCAATCATGTAACCAGGAGAATTAATCAGCTGATTGAGGTTCAACAACATAGAATAGAGGTTGATGAGAAAATGCAAAAATACCAGGACGATATGAAAGTATTGTTCGACATCAAGGCAAAGAACAGAGAATTCCTACCAGGTGATTTAGTGTTAAGATGGGATGCGAGAAGGGAAGAAGCCGCTAAACATGGAAAATTTGATCACCTTTGGTATGGACCATTCAGGGTCTTGGCTCCAGAAGGAAAGAATTCCTTTCTTCTAGAAAATATTGATGGAGAAGTTCTCAGCGCCCCGATCAACGAGCGGTACTTAAAGCACTACATGACGTGACAGTCGTCGGATAAAAAAGAAATAAAATGAAATGGGAAATTATATGTATATATTTGTAAATAAATAAATTTTATTATGAGTTTTTGTACATATTTATGTTTTCGTTCAAACATTTACTTTTAATTTTTTGGTTTTCGTTCATAAACTCTCAACACATTTTCAATAAATTTTGTATTGGTTGTTGCAGGATTCCAGTTGCAGACGAAACTAGCTGAAAAAATAATATGCAAGTCGGTGTTGGGAATAGAACGACATAAAACAGGTGATACATAAGAAAATTCATAATCCACAAAGATATTGAAAAGAAAAGACAGAGGTGAGTTTTCTCAATATACAGTTCATGAAAGGTTGTTTAAGCAAACTAAGGTAACATTTTTCAAATTTGCAATACAAAGGTTAGATAACAGGAATATTTTTGGTTTCATAATCTTCAAATAAATGAATACATTAAACCTAAAAAAAGTTAGTCATAATTTTTGTTCCTAAATATATTCGAAAACCAGTCCCGAACTGTTGTGACCCTTTATATATTAACCCATTTAATTGCTGCCTTGTTTTCTGTCTATATTTGGACCTAAATTTTAGCGAGTCACTATCTTCCCGAGTCTTTGTGAAGGGGTAAAGGTTTTTCATTTTAAACCTCAGGGATTCCGAAGCAGATCTTAATAAGAAAGTTGGTCTTCACAACTACTTGATCTTCTGATAAGCTAAGGGACGTTTATAGCGATCCTAACTTTCCTAGGTTTTTCAACAGCGTCGGAAAAATCAAAGCTTGCTTGAACAGGATGCTCCTTAAAATTTTATTATTCTCCCCTATTTCCCTAAGAACCAAAGGTCTTGTGAGGGTCAAAGGAAGGTTGATATCGAGTAATCAAAATAAGTGGACAGACCTCTGATAAAAAATATTACATAGATCTTAGCCTTGATAAAAACTGATTGCTCCCATCTTCGTGTTTTAAAAATAAATACTAAGACAGGTGGTGAAAGGAAATTCAGAAATGATTTCCCCCACCTAGTCCATTAAGACGATGAAAGGAAATTCAGAAATGATTGCCCTCGTCTTAGCGTTTAAACGCATAAATATTTTCCGAAGTGGTGAAAAGAAATTCAGTAAAAAAAAGGGGTCAGACAACTTCACCGGGGTACTAAACAAGCTCGCTGGAAGTGAAGCAATGTCTGAGAGATCTGTAAGGATGTTACACATAAATATAAATCTACTCCAGTAACCAACACTTTCTGAAAGCCTGATCATTTCCCCAAATTCCGATGGGACTTCCCAATTTAAAATTGTATAATAGAAATCTTCTAAAGCAAGCTGAGAATCGTAAGATCTGTTGAATATCCTAGGGTCGTTTTGACTGTCTTAAAGCATATCCTAAGTTAGTAGTGAGAAATGGAAAGTCGTGGAAGTGACTTCAGCTGTGTTTGGAAAGAGTATCTGAGTTCGAAAAAATTTCTGGTGTACCAAGCGAAGATTTCCTCCCCCTTTCTATCTTTTTCCTTGAATTTTTCTGTTGATTTTAGCCTATGACTCCATTTACCCAATATTGGCACCTGGTCTACTGTTCTTCCCGCCTCACAGGGAATCAGGATCCCTATTTGGAGCCTATGTTGGAGCCGCCCTTGTTTTTCACCTCGCGCAATTTTTCAATTTTTGATACTTGAGGTCTAAAGTTTGTTTTTCTTTTCCTTCCGAAATCTTAAAACTCTGAAACCTTGTCGCCTGGATAGAAACACTTTTTTCACTTTCAAAAAAGATCCATTTTTTGCAAGTATGTTTCTCTTTTGTTTTATTTCGGGATATCACAAGCCAGATACTTCAATCTTTGAATTCATAAGCCCCGAGACGCGAAACTGCGAATTCGTTTTTGTTTTTTCGCGCAAAACATTAACTAAGGTAAAACTCTTAACTCATGAGTATGCGTTTTCGGAAATTCGTGCCTCGACATTCGTCGAACCTAAGTTTTTGTTTTTATAGCCCCGAGAGCCGAGAACGCGATAACTTTTGTGGTAACCTTGGTCAAGGACTAAGGGTTAAAAACTAACCATGGTTAAATTTGGTTCTCGGCACATCGCCACTCGGTGATATCTTTTCGAAAATTATGATGTCTAAAACTCCGACTCACGAAACCACGATGTGATTATAGTATGATTTATGAGTCACCTAATCCAAGTTCTCTTAATCCTAATTAATTCTTAATTGTCGATTTCTCGCAGTTTCGTAACTTGGCATACTAATCTCCCAAAATTTTATCTTCGAAATTCTGAGTCGTGATACCGCGAGTAAAATGATTAGGAAATTAATCATGCTTTAAATCACAATTATCTTTTAAATCAAAATCGGTACTCGTAGTCTCACGAGTTGAAAACTTAAAAAGTTAAAGGGAAATCCCCGATGCAGCGAAAAGCGAGAAAGATATTTAACGTTGTTATATTTTGAATATTTTAAATTATAACGAGATAGGTGCCGCGCATCGAGACTTGCACATTTCCCGAGGAAACTTTTGCCTTTCATACTCCGACTGACTGGCAAGCCGCCAAACATTGATGACATTAATAGATAATTAGGGTAAATCTACGAATAAAGTAGATAGGATTTTTACGCAATCAATTTGTTGTTAATTGTGATTGGACAGACTTATTACGAAGATTACAGAAGTTTCAAATATATATGAGAGTTTCATCCTATTTTGACATTTCTCATAAGCACACAGAGCTCACCTTTCTCCGAGCGAACTAATTTCTGCATGTATACACAGGTCTATCATAGAAGAGTGAAAAAGCAAGCTTCAGCCATGGCTCCACGGAAATATGTGAAGGCAAAGGTCGAAATCGCAGTGCAAGGTTCCGACACTATCTCTGATACTTCAGATATTCTTCAATCTGAATTGGTGAATTACTCAGACTCTGATGACAATGATAACGAGAAAGACGACTTGAACACGAAATACAAAATAGTTGTTCAGTCGGGAATGCACCTGGTTGCAACCAGACCACGATTGCTCCCATACTACAACATGATCTGATGGGCATTGGATCATGTCGACCTACCCACCAGAACTATCATAAGTGACCAATGGACCACGGTCGGAACTTTCAGACCAGACCATATCCAAAACATGTACAAGCTCCCAGCAACTTCTGAATACACATATAATGCTGAATTCCTGGAGGAATTCAAAAAGAAGTAATGCACAGAATATGACAAAACTATGCCAGGTTTGATAAAGGACTGGGTCTCGTGCTCCACGACATTCAGAGCGAATGACAAGGGCATGTATTCAATTGCTTCACTGGAGCCACAATATATGTATGTGGCAATGATGACTTGTCGTCTGTTCGGAAGGGAGGATACTTCGCATTTCTACATTGTGTGGGTACCTCTCATATTTCGGGTAGCAGAGGGTTTCTCATTTAATTGGGCGAAGATACTCTCAGATAGTTTGTTCAACCAGATTACAGAGTACAGAGAGCAGAAAGCAGCCAGGGGACCATCCGCATTCTTCATGTCTGCGTATATCATGGACGCGATATGCTCCATGACACCTTTCCCTTTGATGAGTTGGGCTTGGAGTCCAACCCAAGAAAAAACTGTGCATGAATATCACGACAAATTGTGGGAAAATAAAGCAAATGAATTTATTTATGAGATTTTCAACTGCGTGATGGTGCCCCTGCACATCACCATTTTTTGTCATTCGCCACCTTGCATCTCGGATAGCATTGCTGCAAATCTGAAGGGTATCGCGGACTGGTATGTAGAAACCGAGTTTTCCTACTTCAGGGTGTTCGAAGCTGCTGTTCCCCCTCTTGCGCTACCACTGTTCATCCCCGACAAGCTGGCATGTCGTGAGATTGCCCGACAAACAATGATTGGTGGAGTAAGTAAAGATCTCAAAGCATCATCGAAGAAGGTATGGTTGTTTTTCCCCATTCGGCTAAGTTCTTATTCTTTATTGGATTTTGGACATACTAAGGCTGAGGCTGCAACTTTAGAAGACTTGAGTTTGGCCTATATTGAGTATAAAAAGCATGATCCTCAGAAAAGTGTAAGCACCCATTTATCAAATTGTGGGTTGAAGAAGTTTGAACACGAGTGTTCACCCTCGAATGATATTTTCCGAGGGGCGAGGTCCTATGGGGAAGTGCTAGTTCGGATCAGATCCTTAGCACCCGAGGACATGGCCTCTGTTTTAAAGTTTCAGGAGCATAGGAAAAGATGTCTCCCCGTTGTGTTGGGAGGTTTGGGTCTTTCTGAGGAAAAGGGGAAGGAAGTTGAAAGTTCTGAGGGCCAAACTTCTAACCCCGAAAAACATCAGGAAGGGGAGCAGGGGAAGAATCATGAGCAGGAGAAGGATCCCGAAATAGAAAAAGAGACTACTGACCCACCCAAAGAACATAGTCCAGAGGTGGAAGTAAGAAACACAGACCCGCCAGAAACTCAGAATCCAGAGACTGAGACGAAGACCTCTGATCCTCCGAAGGAACAGGACTCACTCAGCACACCAGGAAAGGCAGGGAAGCAAATCGGGGAACCCATCACTTCTGTCACCCCTTTGCAGTCAACACAAGGAAATATAGGAGAAGGATGGATTTTCGGTGAAGAACTAAGGCCCATCAGAGCAGAAGAACTTCCTCCCAATGAGTTCTTCTTCGACAAAAAGAGAAAAGCAGTTGTGAAAAGGGAGTTCAACCAGGAGGAAGGATCAACTGCTAAAAAATTTAAAGTAATGACAGATGGAAAAAATAGGAGGACTGATGAATTCGCCACAGAGATAGCAGGAACGCTAGGAGCATATGCATCGGTGAATCAATTCTCGGTCGCAGCCTTGAAAAATCAGCTCAAAAGAAAGAATCGCCTGATCAAAACTCTCGAAGCCCGAGTAGCTTCGGCTGCAGAAAATGCTAAGATTTAGGCGAGTGGAGAAATAGAACAGGCCCGATTGGCTGATAAAAAGGAAATTGATGTCCTCGAAACCAATTTGGAACAAGCGAATTCAGTAATCCGAGATGGTTGGATACAGGCAAGTCAGCAGAGGAGTATGATCACAGGGTTGTAGACTCAGTTAGAGGTTGTCGAAAGCAAAATAATCGACGTCGAGGGTTTTAAATCCCGAGCGATCGATATCAGAGGCAGGATCTCTTCTGTACAACAAAGTCTGTTAGAAAAAGTTGGGGTGATCCGAGAAGATTGCGTGATAATGCATCGTATCTCAGAAAATCTAACTGTCAAAGAAAGAAACGCAGAGGCTTCTTGGGTAGCCTTTCAAGAGGCAGTGATAGCCACCAACAACAGATTTTCCCCAGACTCTCCAGGGATCACCATCGCTAAACAAACAAGAGGTAATATTTTGTTAAAATATTGGGAACACAATATTGCCTTAAGCAAGGAGCAGGCTCAAAAAGTAACCAGTTCATTAGAAGAAGCTTTCAATGCCATAGATGGCGAGCTTCTAGAAATGGAAAATGGAGGTGACTCGGAGACATTGAGGCAAATGAATATAGATCAGATCTCCCTCGATCTAAAGGAGAAGAATGAAAGAGATTCAACAGATATCTCCAAGATGGTTAGGTTAGACATGGCTCAAGTTGATAAACATTTGATTCAACCAAGCGCACAACTCAGCGCTCTTGACATCATTGACGCACAAATAGGTGCTAAACTTCCGCAGTTGGCCCGAGAGTGTTATTTCGCCGAGGCCAGTTGTCAAGCAGAGCCTTCACAGCTTGTATCCTAGTTCTGGACAAATGTATCATATGTACCGAATCCACGCAAAGACAAGCACCTGGCACTTTTTGAAATTAGAGTAGAAGAGATGGAGTGATTTCGCTCCTCCTAGTTGTCAAACAGAGCCTTCACAGCTTGCATCCCAGATTGTGGACAAATGTATCATATGCACTGAATCACGCGAAGGCAAGCACCTGGCACTTTTTGAAAATAGAGTACGAGGGAAAATTTGTATAAATAGATCAAAAAAAGAAGAGAACGAGGCTGGACATTTTGGAAAAGATTGTAATAGAGTTTTTGCATTCGAGAAGTTAATAGAAGCAAATTCGAAGATTCATGATTCCGTCACGACTGTGTTGCAAGTTTGTTTCGTTATGTATCTTGTTTCATCTCATTTCACTCTTCATAATTGATGTGTATCACTATAATTTAGTACGACCACTACTATAGTGAAAGGATTTCATTTTTCTGTAATTGTTTCTTGTCTTTCCTCTGCACCAGCTATTAGCGGGTGTAAGACCAATTTGCATTTACAGAATTTCATATTTATTTACACTATGTCAATTATTGCTATGTCGATTTCTTCTTCTGTGTATGTGTGAGTTTTCTATTGACAGTAACCTTACGTTATCTTCAGCTAAACGTCTTTCTCTCACCCCACATCTTTTTACAAAAAAAATAATACAATTACGGGAAAGGGCCTTCAGTTTGCATTCTTATTTCGTTCTTCGTGCAAAAGTTTCTCTTTATTTTAACCAAATTGAAATAGCATTGAAATCTTTTGTTTAAATCATTTTCCATGTTGGTACTATTCCTCAATGACTGTTCCTGCAGCAACTCAACCAAATATTCAACTCGGACTATCCAACCAAATACATATCACTTTAAATCTTTTTGACACAATCCTTAAAACTGCGAACACCCGGGAGGAATTGGAACGTTCATGGGCAGCCATTGAACAAGACATCACTACCCAGGAACAGTTGGAAGCTAGACAACGAGAATGTATAAATCATCATTAGTTTCCCATACCGAAGGTTAGTGTAATCCTTTATCAACCTTTAGTATACTTTCGGATGCCTTGACACTGTACTTTAAAGCCTTAAGTACAGACTTAGGAACAACAGCCCCCATGGTGAATGGAAGAGTAACAAAATTTTTCCAAGCCTCCAGAGGGTTAAGGCAAGGGTGCCCACTCTCGCCCCTCCTCTATGCAATCTAGGCTTCTGTACTAAGCTATCAGTTGGAAAACTCCAAAGCCCAAAACAACCTTCAGGGTTTAAGAAGAGCACAAGGCATGAAAGACATAAATCATGCTCAATTTGTGGACGATACCATGATGTTAGGCGGGGCAAGCCCAATAATTGCAAAGAAATTCAAAGAGGAACTAGATGCATATGTTGCAGTTTCAGGAAATGAGATAAGTCAGGAAAAAAACAAGATCTATGGCTGGAATATCACGCCCAAAGAGATGACAGGAATATCTAGAGTTTTAGGGATGGAAGGACACACCAACTGGGAGGCCTTTAATTATCTAGGAATCCCTATCTTCAAAGCTGCTCCAAGAGCCTCACAGTGGAACCATCTAATTGACAAGCTAAAAAAGAGAATTTCCTCCTGGGGGGCGAACTGGCTAAATCTCACAGGGAAAGTTGACCTAATCAAGTCTGTTCTAGATAGTGTACCCATCTATCAGAGCTCGTTGCTTCTATCCCCTAGCTCCATAATTCAAAAAATGGAAGCAATGCAAAGAAGCTTCTTGTGGGAAGGCGGAAAGCAGGCAGGCAAGAAACTACACCTGATAAGTTGGGAAAAAATCTCAAAGCCTCTCTTGGAAGGTGGTCTCAACTTCAAAAAAACTCGAGAACAAAACCTGGCATTGGGGGCGAAACTGCTTTGGAATATTGTCACCGGTGAGCCAGCCTGGAGCAAAGTAGCACTGTGGAAAAAATATTTCAGGGGAGAAAGGGAGAGATGCATAGATCTCCCCTGCAGGGAGTCTAAAGGATCCGCTATCTTCACCCTCTGCAAAAATACCTTGTCTCATTTCAACCCCCACCTCACCTGGGTGCCAAGAAATGGAAAGAAAATCAAAATCTGGCAGGATTCAATTCTAGGAGACCCTCCTCTAGACTTGAGATAGGATTTGAGGCGACTCAAAGAGTGGATGGATAGCCAAAACTTAAAGACACTCTTCGACATCTCAACTTGGGGGAAGGACAGATGCAAGTCGTGGCAAGGATGGGAAGTGGGAAACTTACCCTCGGATTTAGAAGGGGACTAGTGCGCTCTTAAGCTCTGCCTATAGGGGAAATCCCCCCTCAAAAAAAAAGGGAAGGACGAGAGAGGTTGGGGGAAGAATGCTAAGCCCTACACCACCTCCAATGGCTATAGAACCATTCTAAATGTCCCCAACGTCCCACCTAACCTGACCCTCTGGAAAGTCATTTAGAAAACTAAATCCATTCCCAAAATCGATCTGTTTATCTGGACTCTTGGGCATAACAGCATCCAAACAGGGGAAAACCTCCAAAGGAAAGGCTGGGAGGGCCCCTTCAGATGCCCTCTATGTCAACAGGCTGAAGAAACTTCAGATCACCTCCTCCTCAATTGTAATTATTCCAAATAAGTTTGGAGGCTAGCAATCAGAATGAAAATGGAATTCCTCTGCCCTCGAGACATCAAGAGTCTTCTCCAAGGTTGGGATTCCCTTTACCCGTTTCAAAATCAGAAATGCATCTATGCCTCTATGCTTTGGAGAGTCCTCCCAAGGTTTATCCTATGGGGATTATGGCTGGAAAGGAATAACAGAGTCTTCAAGGACAGGGAAAGGAGCGCACCCATAGTGGTAGCCAATATTCAAGCATTCTTCGGTGAATGGGTCCCTTTTCTTCGACAACCAAAATACAGTAGGAAGCTAGAAGAAAATAAAGAGCTCTAGCTGGCCCAGTTTAGAATTCAAAGGCAAAATGGGAGCACAACTAACAACCCGTGCCAAGAGGATTGGGAAATAAGGAAAGGAAAACAAGAGTTTGTCAATTGGAAAAAAGAAAGGAAGGCCTATATCCTATCCTTCGACGAGGCCTCAAAGGGAAACCCGGGCCAAGCAGGTGGAGGAGGGACAATTGAAAGTCCCAATGCAGAAACAATGGTGAGATACGCCCTCGGTTTAGGTATTGATACCAAAAATAGTGCAGAAGCCATGGCATTGTGGCAGGGACTGTGTCAAGCCAGCAAGCATGGGATCCAGAACTTGATCATCGTAGGAGACTCCAGAATGATAAACAGCGCCATAATCCACTGTTCCAAAAACCAAAGTGAGAAACTAAACAACCTGCTGGACAAAATCTGTCTCCTTCTTAGGAGATTTACCTCTTATAAGTTATTCCATGTATTGAGAGAGCTGAATGAAGACATGGATGTTAAAGCAAATAGAGGCTCCCTCTTGGCACCTGTTAGTTTGAATTTAAACGGTACGTTGTCCACCGTGGAGATGACGTGACTCATGAACACATAACGCGTGCACTTTTGCAAGTGGAAAAGAAGGGGACAAGATGACAGAGACAACAACCAGGCTCAGTCAGTCCAAAACCACGTGATTGGGCGAAAGGGGCAAAGGAAGGACTGAGTAAGATCGGATCTCAGACAGGGAGGGGACAGAAGAGATCCTCGACCATACCTCTTGAAACAAGCAAATAAGGACAAAATGATGAAGGCCAGGGAGGGCGAACTTAAATCAGAGACACACCCACAGACTCAGAGTAGTTCTACGCATAGCTATTCTGTGAATTTGCCTTTGAAGATCCAGAGCGAGCGAAGCAGGGGAGGTTCCAAGTGATGGCAGCAAGCTCCAGCAACAATCTTACCATGGAGGAACGACTGAAGATTATGGATTCAACGCTGGAGAATCTCAAACAGATGTTACAGTTCCAACCAGATTTCTTAGATAACCTGGATTCGGAAGCAGGCAGAAGAATGGAGAAGCTGGAGCAAGACATCACCATTGCAAAGTTCAGATTTACGGAGGAACTAAGCAAGTTGCATCAAGAAATGAAGAACCCAAAGGAAGAGTTTGAGGAAAGAATAGGTCAGCTGGAAGGAAAAATGTCCGAACTGAACAATGAATGGAAGGAAGATCCAAAAAAATAACCCAGTCGCTCGGTCTGAAGCGAACTCATCTCTTCTTCAGCAACTTGACATTTTTTATAGAAGTCAAGGCACTAAATAAGTTTGTAATCGTAGGTTAAATGAGTCGCTTATGTGGGTAAGGGTCCAGTCTTAGTGTTTTCAGGAGTACTGTTAAGCTCCATATAGGCAGTTGCTCAGTGAAGCAATGCCATTTTGTAATCAAACCAGTGGCTAGTCCACCTTTTAATACAAATCCCTCTAATCATTCTTGTAAACAAAAAAACAACTTCAAGATCTTCTAAACTCAGGTAGGAGTGTAATGTGAGTGTACATCTTCACTACCCAGAGGTCTTCGATAGCTTGTCGGGGAACATACAAGAGGATCTTGGTGATCAAGTAGAGAACTTCATTGATTTTGAACAAAGACTTTGATTGGAATTTCGGGATGGTCGGGCATGAGGACAAGAGACAAACTGCAGAAGGGCTGACTCAAGTTGGGTAAAAATTCCCTTGGACAATAGCACAATGAAATATGAGACTCGGGCAACATGACATTGACATAAGTTTACAATGCAGGAGGCAACACAAACTCTCCATATGTTTGGAAGGATAACCAAATAGAGGAGGACACAACTCTATGTTACGAGAAAATTCCCTAAGGTCATATTAAATCCCAGATCTTGAAGAACAAACAGAAGGATATGCTTTGTCCAAGGGAGACTCATTGTGCTGCCATAAAAATAAAATACTTTTCCCATCCTCTTTTTGGGGTAAATTTGATTTTTTTTGTCTTTTTCAATATTTTGAAAACTTGAAAAAGAATAAAAGAATGTTATGTTACAAAGGAGGAACAAGTGTCACAAACATACTAGTTCTAGGTGCGAGGAACACACCGATGCTCAGAGCAAGGAAACATGTGTAAGAAAAGGACACTCGGGAAAATTCTTCCATGGGTCAAGGTGTTAAGACGCAGAGGCAAAGTGCTACAAGGCTTGCATATAAGGCATGCTTCAAAGGTTCAGTTGAGAGCCACATGGAGCCGACATTAGGCCAAAGACACAGAAATGCAAATGCGATTAATAGGACACAATGATAACGCTCTTCAATGAAATTTTAAATGAGCCCGGAGAAGGTAAGCTCAATGGTTTTTCATTTTTAGAGAGTC
This sequence comes from Picea engelmannii, assembly GCA_009831015.1. NCBI lineage: Eukaryota > Viridiplantae > Streptophyta > Pinopsida > Pinales > Pinaceae > Picea > Picea engelmannii. The sequence goes on along the minus strand of ML802680.1, from coordinate 159,902 downwards.
TAAAAAAGCGCAAAAGAAGACTCCACTGGGGTACCTTTTTCGAATATAGTCTAGTCAATTCGAAAAAGGGATAAATTAGCACCGAAAATACGTCTATTCAAAACCATTTTAACAAGTGTGATAAAGACAAGATCACTCAACAATCTTTTCAATTTTAAGGAGTCTTAAAAGAGCTTAACTATGGACTCGCTGCCCTTTTTCTAAATTTGGTCTCCTTAGCCCGAAAAAGGTGAAATTTACTGAGAAGAACTCTTTTGGTGAGATGAATCTCCCGAGGTGTATGTTTTTCCTCCTTAATCTACAGGCCGAAAAAAGGGATAAACTCATGCCAGTAGATGTTTTTCTGAACCAATTAATGAGTGTGAAAGAACAAGGTCACTCGACGATCTTTTCAATTTTAAGGAGTCTAAAAAGAGCTTAACTATGGACTTTGTAATGGATGTTCTTTTGGACCAGTTTAACGAGTGTGAAGAAACAAGCTCACTCAATGATCTTTTCACTTTTAGGGAGTCTAAAAAGAGCTTAACTATGGACTCTGTGGGGGTTCCTTTTTCGTAAATTTAGTCCCTCAGGCCCGAAAAAGGGTTAAACTTATACCTAAGAATACTCTTCTAACGAACCGAAGTTCCTAGAGTATACCTTTGTTCATAGAATTGACCATCCGGACCGAAAAAGAGGTAAAATACCACCGGACAAACGTTCCTTCAAATTTTAGTTTGGCGAGCATGAAGGGAAACAAGATCGCTCGACAATATTTTCATGTTTAGAGGGTCTGAAAAGGGTTTAAAAGAAGACCCATTTGTTTTTTGGGAGTCTTGAGGGTGAGGCCAAGAGTGATAATATACCATACATGTGAAGGCTTAAACTCGCAATCAAGACAAGACTAAAAGGACTCCCAAGCGTATAGTCGTTAGCGATGACATGTACACCAAAATGCAACCATGATCTACCTAGGGCATCCATGTGAGGGTAGGCTCTACCACTAAATTATGACACTTCTAGAGAAGCAATGATGGTTATTTGTTGCAATTCGGTGGGGTCGATCCTATGGTAAAGAGAAAAAGACAATGAAGTGCAACAAGTGGAGGTGGAATCCTAACTTAAATGCACAAAGTTGGAAAAAATGAATTTTCACCAAAGGACCATAAAAGTGCCCCAACTCCCAAAAAGTTCTCCGAACCAAAATTAAAGTGTATCGTAACATCCAATGAGAAACTCAAGAACCACGTTACATGATTTTCAAGCCAGAAAAAAATGACAATGTGGATCAAAAAATGACAAAAAGAACCAAAACAAATCTATAAATAGAAGCTGGCAACTCATTATCACTATTGCAAATTGAGAATTGACCAAAATGCCAAAAACACCCCTTTGTGAAAGAAGTTTATTATGGGAGCTTCAGTGGACGAAACAAACTTTTGCTTCGACTAAGTAAGTACATTCTAGTCCCTCTTGCATTCCTAATTTTCCTTTTTTCATTTATTTTTGTTTTTTGGAGGGGCGCACACCTTTAAAAAGGTCAGCCCTGTGTGTACGCGGGTTTTCCAAGCACATCTCGCGTATGCACACGAGCAGTGAAAATTCTTCCCGCGTACATACGCGACTGTCCTTAATACAACCTGCGTACATCCCCAAACATATGAAAAAATAAAAAATGCATCATTTGACTCTCCTTTGAACTTGTCATTTTGTAGGATATATGTCCATTGGAGAGAGAGAGAGAGAGAGAGAGAGAGAGAGCATGTGGACATTGATTCAATGGTCAAGGAAGACCCTGCTGCTATCGTCGAATTAAAACAATGCAGGTTGGGGAAATTCTTTCGGTGTCCACTCATGCGGGAAAACCCCAGGCTATTGAATGCCTTGGTGGATTACTAGAACCCATTTGCATAGGATTTTATGCTCGAGGGACAGTCGTTGACCCCAACAACTGAAGATATTTATTTTATGACTGGCCTCTCGAGGAGAGGGGAACGAGTCAACTTTCGTGCTTTTCCCTCTGGGCCTCACAACATTTCCAAGTTGATTGCACAAAACTATTAGGTCGGAACAGATAAAGTGGGTTCCCAGGTATTGATCCACAAAATCACCAACCTATCACTGAAAGTGATAGTTTTACTTATTGGGAAGATCACTGGATCTGCAACTTTACATCAGGCCTCTTGGGCGCATATGCATTGCACAGTACAGTGCTTAAATGCACGAGTGTTCGATTGGAGTACAACCATGCTAGAGTGCATGAAGAGACAACTCACAGAGTGTCGTGGGTGGAATAACAAGAACTTTGGGTTTGGTACTGTTCTTTGCTCTTTTTCTTCTAGAGGGTGCCCAGTCTTAGTCCCCGAGAGACTATACGAGGGCATGTGGCCTCCTTAACAACAATGTGCAAGTGGGAAACATTGTTTCCACGATAGGGGGGAGGGAGGAGCATCGAGGCCTTCGATGATACATTTTTTGACTGGTGGTCTCCACAGATTCTGGCTATAGAGGAATACCCCTATGTCGGGATCAATTTCTCCAAAGATCTTGACATGCCCGTACCTCCCAGAGTGAAGCGAGGAGAATTAGGTACATTTTTCTTTTAAAAAAAAATTGTATATTTTATTTCTTTTATATATATCATTTTTTATGTGTACTACAGCACCTGGAAACTATGTATCTGTTATGTATAGATATGGGACCAGTGCGTCCATCTGATTTTGTGTGGAGCAAGTGCCATCCATGACCAGAGGTAGTAGCAGCAGTCGTCGGACCAGTAGCAGCAACAGGTGTACCTCCAGGCTGAGAGGCTGAGAGAGTTTTGAGATGAGTGGAGTGAAACATGTCCACACTCACTCATACTGTGCCTATGGCTGAGATCGAGGATCTCCCGCCATCTATGCAACCTCATGTTGTTGGGGTGCCATGGAACTGGGTCCAGCTATTTTGGTGTTTGGAAAACATTGTAGTCCACTATGGCAAGTCCAATAGGCTTGTTCTTAGCTTAGAGTGGACCGTTTACATGCAGAGGGCATTCTTTGTATATTTTTGAGGGCATAAGCCCCACGTTATATACCAAACTTGTTATTTTTTTAGGTGCTTGTGCCCACCTATGTACTTTGATACTTTTGATATATATATATATATATATATATATATACATATTTTTATGTCTTATGGGTTACATTTATTTACATGTGTACATTTGTGCTTTTCTTTACATGTGTGCAATATGCCAATATAATATTTGATTAGCTAGAGTATGTGTCATTTGATTCAATCTCCTAGGAACATGGATATATGTAATGTAATTAAAACAATGTTCTAAGATATGTACCCCAAGGAATCATCGATGTAGATTAGTATCGTAAATGCGGTAAACCCCATTTAATTAGGACACAACCAATTGTGCATCTAGGTAGACTCGGAGGTAAGACATACCATGCAACAAGGCGTCACGAAGTAACTCTATTACTCCACTGTATTCAACGACATTGTTTGTGGCGTCACCTAAACAGATACCTCTAGAAGATAGCAACTGACCTTGAGGTGTGAAAATCACCCAAGCTGCAAAAGAAAGCCTTTGAGTGTGTCGGCTAGCACCGTCCGCAAATCCAACGAACACGTCTGTTTCACTTGACATCTGCCATAGTGAAAAGATGACATCAAAACGACATGTCCATAAAACCAAAAATACAAACAACTAAAAATGTATAAGAATTATACATATGTACAAAAATTCACCCAAGGCGACCCACCTACGAGTAATACTTCTTGAGGTAGAGCCCATTTCTAGGCTTCACTAAATATTTCCCTTCAAATTCAACCAAACAATAAGTGCCCTTCTTTAAAACTTCCTTCAAGATGAACGGTCTAAACCACATGGGTTTGAACTTGCCTACCCCCAAGGGATCCTTATCTTGGTCATAGACCAGGACGAGGTCTCCTTCAAAGAAAATCTGAGGATGAACAGACCGAGCATACTGACACTTGACTCTTTGGTTGTGAGCCTCATTAGACAAGGCTACATCACATCATTGATCATCAAGTTTCTAAAGTTATAATAAGCATTCCTCAAGCGGTGAAGTGTCTAGAAATAACTGTATTGCCAACTTAAGAGATGGGATTTGGCATTCTATAAGAAAGATTTCTTCCAACCCATAAACAACTTGAAAAGGTGAGAAACCAGTGGTAGTCTTTACAGACGTTCGTTAGGCCCACAATGCCGAGTATAACATCAAATGCCAATTTGACTTGGCCGAATTGATCGTTCATTGTAGAATGGTCTTGAGCAACTTATTCACAGCTTCCACCTGACCATTCTCTTATGGGTAGTAATGTGATGAGTGTTCTTGTCTCAACCCAAGATTTTATGTTAATTCAGACATAATTTTGTTCTTAAAGTGATCACCATGGTTAGTGACAATCTCCTTCAGGACGCCGAACCTTGCTATTATCTGATTAAACAAGAAGAGAGTTGTTGTCTCTCCATCATCCTTGAATGTCGACATAGCTTCAACCCACTTGGTAAAGTAGTCTACTGCTACGATGATATAACGGTGCCCCCTAGATGAGGGGGGTGGCATGTATTATAATCAATCCCCCACTTGGTGAAGGGACCAACTATGATGACATAAAACATGGGAGCAGGATGTTCCATCATCTTTAGTGAGAATATCTGACATGGGTGGAACTTCTTGACTGATTCAACGCAATCTTTGATTAACGTCGACCAATAGTAACCGGCTCGTAGAATCTTTTGGGATGTTTCCAACCCAGAAAAATGACCACCACATGCTCCAGTGTGGCAGTCTTTAAGCACGAGTTATGCTTCTTCATAGGTGAGACATCGACGAAGGATGCAATCTATACCTTGACGATACAAAGTGTCTTGGAGAATAAGATAGTTTTTTTCCTGATGGCATATACGTTGATGCTCGTCATGAGAAGAAGAAGAAAGGAACTTCAAAGTCTAGAGATAGACTAGTATATCTCCATACCAAGGATCTGAAGATGTGATAAAAAACATATCTCCTTTAATAGGCGATTCTTCGGGTATAACATCACCTGACTCGACCAAAAGTTCCAAGGTGAGTTCTACAAATACCAACGACTTTTTAAATTTTGATGAAACAAAATCCAAGTCAAATTTCTAGAGGATAAATATCCATCTACTGATATTTCTGCCAATTATGCATCGTGTCAACACATATTGGAATGGATTCACAACGGCTATGACGATGGTCTTTCGAAAATGGATATAGTGACGGAACCATTAGACAACATGAACTGCTGCCATCGAAGGTTTCTCAACATGGGAGTAGTTGATTTCTGGTCCAACCAGGCCTCACCTCAGGTAATAAATCACGTGCTCTTCAAGAAAAACGTCCTCTTGAACCAATACCATGTCGATGGTTGACTTTGCAACGACCAAATATAATAAGAAATATTTATTATAACTGGGTGGCTGAAGCAGGGGGGTAGACGTGAGGGCGTGTTTCAATGCTTCAAAAGAGAACTGAGTGGCTTCGTTCGAACGAAAAGGAACTTCCTTCTTTAGTAAACACATGAACCCTTTTGTGATATTGGCATAGTTTGCGATGAAACGTCGTAAAAAGTTCACTTTTCCTTGTAAACTCTGAAGTTGAGGGACTGCGCACGGTGGAGGCAACTAAACTATCACCTCAACCTTTAGAGGATCGACCATGATCCTTGTAGTTGAAACTATGAAACCTAACAGACAACCCGACGTCACGTAAAAACTACATTTTTTTGGATTCAAGCGAATCTGATAGTAGCAACATCGCTCAAAGATAAGTTAGAAGTGTGTGGTATGATCATCTCTCTTGCGAGATCGTGACGCTAAATCATCCAGGTAAGCCTCAACTAGGTGTTTGAGATTGTGGAAAGAAAAGAACATGGCTCGCTGAAAAGTGGCACCAACATTCTTCAGGACAAAAAACATCTTGCGATAAGCAAATGTACCCCACAGATAGATAAAAGCTATTTTATGCTGGTCCTCGAGTTTGATCTGTATCTGATTGTATCCCGAGAAACCATCCATGAAAGAAAATACCTCACAACTTGCACATTCATTGACAATATGGTCAATAAATGGAGTGGGGAAATTATCCTTTGGACATGCCTTTTTCAAATCACTGAAGTCCGTACATACACGAATCGTACCCTACTTTTTGTTGACTGGAACGAGATTCGACACCCATTGAGTCAATTGGACGGGGTAGATGAAAACAACTTTGAGTAGTTTCTCTACTTCAGCGTTAATAGTTGCTGCTTTCTGAGGATTAACCAGACAAAGATTTTTTCAGACCAGCTTGGCGTCAGATTAAGTCATGATTTCATGTTCAAGGATTCTTGGATCAATGCCTGGAATTTCCTCGTAAGACCAGGCAAAAATGTTGTGCAATTATTTAAATAAATCTATATAGATTTGAATCTCCTCGAGGGAACAGTCCGCTCCGATGAAGACATTCTCCACGACGCCAGGGGTTCTAGAGATATCAATAGGTATCATTTTAGCAATGGTTTCCATATTACCCTCGGCATAAACTGCGTGCGTAGTCAGAAGATTAATAAGACAAGACATATCTCTAGTCATAGTCAACACAAATTCTCCTACCTCTATTCTTCCTAGATATGGGAGGAAGTATTATCTGTGATGGAGATCAACCCAGGGTCTGTCCGGACTAGTCAATGCCTCTAAAATCGCCTCGTTAGAGGGAAAGACCAAGTATAAGGAATCAGTGGTGGCAAGGGAACCTTGAGCCTAGGAAGGCTCGAGAACTGGATCTAACTCCAGTGCCAGAGTCAGATCGGGGTCAGCTGAAGATTGTTGGACTATAGAGTACGCAACTTCTTCCGCGGACAAGGGCATGGACATGCCATGGTGCCCTGTCCCTTCCATCATGGATGATGGGGAAGGAAGAATCCACATATCATTTTGACAGCCTTAGGCTGGTGAGGGACATCCGATATCATTTTGACATCGCCAGAAGGAGGCAGGTAATCGAACGTACCCATGAGAGGTGGGTACAAATCAACCCCCACGTTGACAACACCAGGTTGTGGGTTATCAATCATTGGGACCGTGGATGCCCATATTGAAGGGTCAGGTCTGGAGAAAGACAATTGATCAATGGTCATGATTCAACCCTCATGTGGAAACAACAAGAGCTGAAAAAATGTAGAAACCATTGCATGCATGGAATATGTCCAACTCCTTCCTAATAGGAGGTTGTAGTCGAGAGGCGCATCAACCACTTCAACTTTGATGCACACGGTATTCCCTCCTAACGACATGGGGAAAGAAGGAATGATTCCATGTGTTCTGAAAGAACGACCATCGAAAGCCATGAGAAGAGTAGGTGAAGGAGATAGAACGGGTTGGCCAATGGCCTTCCAACACGCCAATGACATCACGCATGTCGAGGCACCCTCATCAACCACTGTGCGGAAAATATTTTGAGTAGACGATTTCATGGGGTGAGCCACTACTATTTGAAATGCGGCGTGGTATGGGAGATGAGGTTTCAAGTTGGTTATATCAAGCATGATAGTTCTCAGATTACAGGTCTCGGCAGATCCTAAGGTGACTAACAAAGCCTTTCTCTGTGAAGAGAATATCTGAAGGACGTCCAAAGCAGACATCACACAAGGGGTTTGTGACAAATCCTCCACCACAGAGTAGTTCTGGGCGGCCCTCCCATTTGGATTATGTGAAGCTTTCTTGAACACCCCTTTCAGGATGCATGTTATTGTTTCACCCATCATTCTCTCGATATGGAGAGGAACAGATGGGTTTTCAGCTTCCTTTCCCTTTTCTGCAGTACTTGGCGTTCCATAATCATGTTCCCTAGTAGCTATGTGGGCTTCACCTTTCAACATATAGACGTACAAAGTCGAGGGATTGCTAGATGACAAAGGGGGTTCCTGAATGCCCCCATCCACATTCGCAGAGGCTTGAGTTAAATGTTTCCCATGAGGAAATGGGTTTGTTAACACTGTAGGTTGCTTCTGCGCCAATAACTTTTGGGCCTCCACGCGTCGAGGGCACAAGTGAGTCAGGCGGTCGTCTGCGCAGAGGTTCCACAGATACTTGGTCTTCTTTCTCTCTATGTTTCCCCTACCAGCATTATTGGTGGGTTTATTATCCCCCATACCCTTCTTTCATTGCTTTTTCTTCCCTTTGACATGTTGGTTGGCCTTTGGGTTTGTCGATTGCACGATGTGTACATCCGACGTCTGAGCAAGGGGAGCAGCTGAACTAGGAGTTGGGTTGGCCAATGTCTGTTGTATTAACAATTGTTGCAATTGGTTTGACAGCGAATCAGTGGGCTTTTCTTTTGATGAACCAAAAATGATGTCAGCATGTGGTCCAGAATCATGTCTGGTCTTATCAAGAATAGATCATGGCACATCTGGAAAAACTTCGTAAAGAAAACCAAACTGAGAGTAAATCAGCTCTAGATGTTGAGCTCTCATTATCGCTTCTTCCTTCGAAAAGACCCCTGACGTTGCTATGCCCTTGGATAGCTAGGGTATCAAAGACTTATGAACCATTCCAGTAGGAATATTTGTGGAACTAGTACTTTAATCAAACTCTTCCGACGCCGCCATTCTCGGATGTGATCAGAGATATGGTCATCCTTTGTCTATTCAAATTTGGCTAGCAATTATTTGGTCAAAAAACCATTTCCAATTCGCCAAAAGTAGAGTATCTTGAGTGGTCGATCTCGATGTACCATTTCATGACACTCCCGATAAGAGTGCATTGAAACAAACATAACTAAATGGAGTCGTCCCTCAAAGAATTGGACAAGCACCATAGATGAAATGTGGTCACATGATTGCTCGGATCTTTGTTAGGCTTGCCTTCTAACTTTGGAATGTCCTAGGGAAACTTGGTCGGCATGCAGGCCAACATGGATCATGACAGATTGGGTCATTCAATAATCTTTACAAGTATGGAAAATGCCAGGTTTCCAAAAATGGTATCTTAGGTTGTCGAGTATGTACAGGAGGATAGGAGCCTGGGATTTGGCTAGCACTAGGTTTGCAGGAAAAGTTAGGCTGTTGGCCTGGGTTTTGGTAAAAATAATGGCCTAGGCCGACATTCAGATGTTGCACATGTTGAGACATCATCGGCTGACTTCTATAGTAGGACGTTGAGGGCTGAGAAGGGATTTCTCCTGATGTAGTGTTCCAAAGGTTCTGGAAAGGGTTGCCCCCTGTCAATCCGACAGGCATAGGTCCTGATCCTTTCCCAAGGTTCCATTGACCATGGAAGGGGTTTCCCCCGGTCGACATCCCTGACGAGGGAACTGATCCCTGCCATGGATTCCAAGGCCCTTGAGAAGTGTGTGCCCCCTATGCAAGAATAGTACCCTGCGCAGGATTTTGTGATCCAAAACCAGGGTTTCCCCCGATCGAGATGAAAGCTGACGAGAATGCATTGTTACCAAATGCGTTGAAAAAAGAGAATGAAAAAGAACCCACCAGTGTGGTACTGGACGAAGGTCCTTGACTACCTTCTCTGTATAGGTTGTAGTTCATGGTCGGCCAGACGGGTTGCTAAGGAGCACCGTCGAGCGAGGGAGACGACATGGTTATATGACCCCCTACATAAGGGAAATAATTATAAGGGGCTGAGGTTCCCCCCATGGACCCTTGTAGAGGAGTGTTTGAGCTCCCTACCCACATACCCAAAGTCTATAAGGTGGAGTAGGAGAGGTCTGAGTTTGTGTCAAAGTTTGGCATTCCGTATGAAAACGGAGGGCCCGTCGCACTCTGCGTAAACGGTGCAGTGATCGCTGCCATGGACGAAATCAGATCATTGCCTAAGGTAGAAGAAGTTGGGACCATAGTGGCTCGAACTTGCAAAGGTGAGTTAGGAGGCAGAATGCCCTCGATTGTGGCAGTCGTAGAGGGAGTATGAGGACTCCCTGACGAAGTAGAAACATTTGCTTCCATTGTTTCTTGTAGGAGTATCTGACGCTCGTGATGCGTTACCCTTGGAGGGGCAATCTATATCAGAAGTGGCACCAACAAGTCGGTGATCAGAGAGTTATACAGACCGAGAGCTTCTGCTCCGAGGTCAGAAATAATTGGTCCCTCCGAAAATGAATGTTCTCCTTTCGAAAATGGCTCGGGTACAACTTCATGTGGCCCGATTGCCTCAAATGACCCTTCCTGGTCAAGTATTTTCCTTTGCGGTGGCAGTAGTGGCTCCAAGTTAACCAGCGACATGCCCAAAAGCCTTCACGACTAATGGATCTCTTGATCTTTCACTGTGTGAGAGGATCAACGACACACTAAGGCTTTCTATCATTGAAGACTAAAACATGCACTAGAAAAATTTCTTATGAGATGCAACAAGAAAACCACTATTACTAGTTGGAAGAGCAGTTACACCAGCCAACACTATAGCAACTTACCAGTGCAAGTGCAACTCGAACACGGAAGCACCCTCCAGGTCTGCAAAGTGTGGCCTAATGTCTTCCCTAGGTACTGTAGTATACCCCCGCAGTCACCTATGTAAGTCCCTAAAATCAAAGGAAACTAGGTTTCTAGCTCGTGAACAACTACCAGACGGGTACAGTCGACAGTTGGGTGGACCGCAATGAGCAAGGTATCAAGCCTGAAACCTATCCAGGGTATCAAAATCAAGTGTTTTGGAAGACGAATGAGGACCTTGAACGGATTCGAGACCCACGAAGCTCCGTGGCAAATGCCTTCAACGTAATCCCAAGATAAATCCTCTATATGAGTTCCTCTGCTATGACTGGTCCGACTATGGAGGGGTTAGCTTCACTACCTTTCTGCACACGACCTCGTGTTTAGCCCGTGTGTTAGAGGGGGGTCCCAGATAGTTTCCACATTACTATAATTTTTCACTCCCTAGCACAAACTCCTATGTTTTTTTTATAGCCTTGAAGAGTTTCCTCTCCAACCTAAATCAAGGCTCTAGCCTAATCTAGCTAATGGACCCTACAAACACAAAGTTTGATTAATTTTAATTAAGTGTTAATTTTAAGTGGTTTATCTTAAGTTAAAGGAACGAAAATGAAACCGATGGTGTTTGTTAAGAGACGAAAGAGAAGAACAAATGTTGGAAACAAAATTACTTCTTTTTTTCAACAAACAAAGATTTGCAAATTGAACACTCTTTAATTAAATTTTCTAACTAACTTTTCTTTCTAAGATCTTTTAAAAGAAAAACTCAAAATTGAAATTCACTCGAATACGAGCTACTTAAATTCCTAAGTATTCAGTAAAGAACTTAATAAAGCACTCTTCTTCCTAAAAAACCAACTGACCTAGCTACTTAACCAAACAAGAAACTGAAAACCTTTTTTTTTTATATGCTCCAAAATAACAAACTTGAAATTGAATTCTTTTCTTTTCTTCTAAAGCAAGTAAAAAGGGAAAAGTGAAGACAAGAAGAGACCAAAAACCAACTTCTGGTCTACTGCGGCTCGCAGAGAGTTACTGACAATACTAAACAAGTTAATCAGAAAAGATCACAAAACGTGTCTCAAACCCTAATCAAGAAAACACAAGAAACTTGATAAAGAAAAAACTAGCTGCTATCAGAACTAGGCCAAAGACTGTACGAAACAGACACCGGGGCGAAATCAAGAAAACCCCTGAGAAAAATGGCTTCACGGGGAAGAGGATGATTACCTCTTCTTTAAAAAGAGTTTCCTAACACAGGCACACAACTGATACTTCAGCAGCCTGCGTATGTACGCGGGTTGTCCAAAGATAGGGTGTGTATGTACGCATGCAGACCCACTGCAGGTCGCGTACACCTCTGTGACTTTTCTAAAAATAAAAATTAACAGTCAAGCACAGATAAGGAGTACTAGTATGGAAGACCAGAATCCCTTAACGACACAGAAACTTACTGAAACTCAAAAACAGTAAATAAACCAATTAAAAATACCCGAAAACAAAAATCCCCTAAAAACCCTCGAGGCTCCCCAGTATGGTCGACAATTCTGCTATAGTGGGAAAAAACCCCTATGGACTACACTAGGGTTATAAAGTGCAGGCAAAGCTAACCGTCTAAATTCTCCTACTTTTAACTACTATCCCGACAACACCCCACATTCATATATAAAGTACAAAGTATAGGGATCCAATAGTCTTACCTTGAACTCCGCGTCTGATGTCGATCCCAATGCGTTCGGTGGCTTCTCGACTACAAATATCCTCCCAAGGTTGACCTGCATTCACCAAAATACAAACAAGAAACTGCGAACAAGCATTCTATATATGGATTAATGGGTTAGATGTCATAACAAAATGTAAATTATACATAGAGATGAAACACATCATATGGCGAGACGACAAAAGTACTTCTTTATATTAATCTCATAATGTCACTTACAAAACAAGATCGACGACTGCTCCTCATACCCGGTCCTAGGCTCCTCTTCACTAAGCTCCAACTGCTTCCACGTATCCTTCGTCTCCCACACTTCTCTGTAGATAATAGGCATAGGTGTATGGATGAGGAAAAAGGGCAAGAATGGGGAATTCTGGCTCAAACTCACAATGTGGCTGCAAATTCTTGGGGCAAGGGGTTATTAGGAAATGGGCAAAGTTTCACTGCTTTCATGCTTCTCCTTATAATGGGACCCCAAAACCTTCTTTTATATGCCAAAAAGATAGTTATTCGGTTGGGTGACGGGTTATGGGCGGTCAATTGGTTAGGAAACTACCCAAAAGCCTGTATTCCCTTACAAATTTTTATTTTTTTCAACTTTTGTGGGTATACACGAGCTGTAATGGTGTAGTTAGCATACGTATGTGGGCAGTAATGGTGCATGTAGCATACATACGTGGTTAGTAGAGGTGCAGGGTGCGTACATCTTCAAAAATTTGGTTTTTAAGAAGAGCTATTCAGTATTGGCTTGGCAAAAATAGTAAGTAAGATGGCATGTTGCTAGGTATGCATGTTTGGTGCAAATTAGGGTTATAACATTAGGGTTGTTGAATTATTGAGAATTGAAATGAGATATATAGGAAAACAATTGATAGAGATATTGAATCGCTTGAAATTAATTAAATAGTCCAAATATCTTATACAAGAAATATTCTTGGGTTTTTAGCATTGTGTTGTTTGTGTAAGGATTGTGTTCCATGCTCTATTGTGTTTTTATTGGGACACTTTAAACTTTTTCACTTTTATTTTCATTTATATTGAAATGAGTTGGTAAATTTTGAATTTCTTTTGCAAATATTAATATGTAGATGATTTATTCTATATAATAATAATAAATATGAGATCCCCTGGATCCCTCCTGTTCAAAGAAGAACATGTGACCTCTTAGGAGGAAACACGTGTTCTTAACCATTAGACCTACTCTGTAGATGATTTATTTTATATAATATTTTGAAATATTAATATGTGGATTATTTATTTTATATAATATTTTGAATTTGTTAGGTAATAAAATTTTCTATATCATATATTTATAATTGTATGGATAGTAATAAAGTATATTGTTTGAAGTTGAAATAACTGAATTAAAAATTAAATTAAATAAGATAAATTTAAAAAAATTAAATATATTTATATTTTTTAATTTAAAATATATAATGATATATTTTAATTATTTTATAAAATTTAGTATCTTACTTTATTTAATCAAATTTATTTAAATATTTCTCTCTCTCATACATATATATATATATATATATATATATATATATATATATATATATATATATAT
>ML802680.1:121515-142274 GCA_009831015.1 Picea engelmannii | reverse complement strand
CATGAATACAAGTCATCTGGTTGGAGTTTGGCCACTTCATTACTCCATTGCAAATTATTAGGTCTTGAGAGATGGAAAGCTTGACCAACTCAGTACCAAACAAATTCTCAATTAGGTCTTTAGAGCTTCTTTTGTAGCTATTAGATAAAACAAAGTCCTCATCTAGCCATAAAGGATTATGGTTGGAGTCATTACTTAAAAGAGTAGCTTGTTTAGTTGCAGTCCTAGCATTAAAGTCTCATAGTAGGAGGATATTACCTTCATTTTTCAAACTACAAATATCTTGTTCCAAATTATTATAGGGACAATTTTCATCTAGATTGTTTTTCTTATAAAAAGTAGAATTAATAGGTGCAAAATAGAAAATTGTTATATACATCTTCTTAGCATTGGTGTCTGAAATTTGTATCCAAGCGTACTGATTAAGAGGGTCAATATTATGAAGTTGAATGTGAGGAGAAATGCTCTTTCTAATATAACAAGTTATGCCTCCTATCCATCTATAGTGGGATTTTTTGTTCCATGCCGACCACAAGACAAATCCTTCCATGTTAGGGACCTTAGACTCCTCATGCTCCCAAGTTTCAACTAGACATATAATATCAATATCACTTGGGATCCAACTTATCATAGAACCTTTGCACCATGGAAAGCCACAACAATTCCAAAAAAGGATCATTAGTGTCCCAAATTCCTATTTATTATTATCGTTCTGGTCTCTATCCCTAACAATAGCTTTTTCAATTTCTAATTATTGGTCATTTTCCTTCTTTCATGGCTTCTTTTAACTTTTGAACTTCCTTCTTTAATTTAGCTTGGTCTTCAAGAATGAGGTCTTCATTTAGAAATATTCCTAGCCCTTTTAAGCTTGAAGATTTACTAAGTATGTTATATTTATGGTCATTACAACTTACTTTGACATGGATCAACCTATCTTTGTGATCAATTATTTTTCCTATCCTCTTTACTTATATAAGGTAAGTTGTATCAATTTGTGTTTTATTATTTAATTATTCTTTTACTATTGTTAACATATCCTCCTCTAGTTGTTCTTTTATACCAAAAATTATGAGGTTCAAGGATCTTTTGTTACGCTCATGGTCTAGTTCGATTAGCTTATTCATTTCCTCTTTGATGCGTTTGATATCCAAGTTGTTTTCCATATTAATGAGGGTCAAATTGTTGGTTACTTTTTCTTCTAGCTCTTTAATCCTATCTCTCAAGTTGTGATTTTCTTCAACCACTCCTTCTTGGGTTGATTGTTTATGTTTTTCCATTTCTTGAATCCTATCATATATATGTGTGTGTGTGTGTTAATTATTAATTATTAAGTGATAATATTATTGTTGAGTTGTTTACTTTATCTATTTAATATTACTAATAAAATGTTTTCTTATTTCATCATGATCTTGTTTCATTATGTGGTCATGGGTGCTTTAATTATCACAAGAGAAGTGGAGTTATGTATATTGAAGGATCAAATTTGAAGAAAAGAATTACATTTTAAATTAAAGAGATAATTTTATTGTAACTTTTCAAAATTGATAGGTTAAAATAAATTATTCTTTTCATATAAAAATGAAAATAAATGAAAATTTCAAACTTAAAATTAGATGTAAATTTCTATATACTTAAAAGATTTTATATATATATATATATATATATATATATATATAATTTTAAAATTGAATATATGTTTCATATACTTTACATAGATTAATTTTAATTTCATAATTTTTTAAATATAGAAACTAAAAAAATTAAAAATTAAATATAAATATATAGATTTTTAAAAAGATTTATATTGATTTATATATTTATTTTTATTACTCATATATAAAATTTAGAATTGAGTAAATAAGTCATAAAAAATATATAGATATTAATAAATAAAATGGAGAATATTGAATTGTAAAATTCATATAATAAATAAAAAGATAAATAAAATTATACAAATCAAATGAGTAACTTATCATATCATTTTTTATCAATTTACTAAAACATTTTTTTTCATTATAATTAGGTAACTTTCAAAATCAAAAGGTAAAAAACCATTGTAAAAATTAAATAAGTTATCATATCAATTTTTATCAATTTATTAAAATGCATTTTTTTTAGTTAGAATTTGGCAACTTCCATAATCATAAATTTTGAGAAATTTATTATTTAATTTTTATGATTGAAATGATTCATATGCTTTCAAAATTTTCTAAGTTGTAGTTTGAAAATCATTTATGACACAAATCAATTTGAAATTGACAAAAGTGCAATTTTGATTGAATAAAAGTACAATTTCAAATTTGATATCCAATATATATTTAAAAATTATTCTTTTAAACAAAATTATTTAATTTTTTTTAAAAGGTTGATAATTGGAAGGGTATTGAAATTTTCAAAAAAAAAAGATTACAATTTAAAATTGACAAAATTGAACTTTAATTCGACATAATTATAATTTCAAATTTGGTGGAATTAGAATTTCAAATTTGAGATCAAATATATACTTAAAATTCATAAAAAAAAAATCATTCCTTCAAACAAAATCATAAAAGAGCACTAGAAACTAATAATTAATATGTACATGCTACAGATATTAGAAATAAAATAAATTTGTGCAGAAAAATAGTGTGGAGAATAAACTAACACTTCTTGTTGTGCAGAAGAAGAAACATGCCAAATCTATATTAATAAGATGACATGTATAAGATGGTACTTTCACAACATGGAAATAAGATGCCAATAGTTATGAGCAAGTCAAGCACATAGAAAGAATTTTTTTTTATAAATAGATAGCAAGAGAATTCCGTCAATTTATATGGCTTCAATAAATAGAATATGCATATATGCATGAGCTCTATAAAAATAAGATGGTATTGTATAAAAAACATAGCATTTCTTTCTTTGAACTCACGGAAAAATTGTTAGCATTGTTTTTTTTATTGCTAAAATATAGGGGAAAATGACTAATAAAAGAAAAAAAAACTTATAAAAACAATAAAAAAATAAAAAAATAAATAGAACATATTAAGAAAAATTTCCAACCCATAAAAACAATGAAATGAAAAGTAGAACACATATTAAGAAATTTTTCCTTGTCCTTCAATTAAAAAAATATGAAATAATTTTCATTTCAAATTTGACAAGAGCTAAAGCACTTTGGAAGAGGAATGAGAACCTCAATTTTGATCCCTAGTGCCCATCTTTAATTATCATGAAGGACACTTTACCTAATATTGAACACATTTTTTGATTTTTTATAAGTTATATTTATTAACAAACCTCAAATCTAGTATAGATCCCTCTTTCGTCCAATATTTACTTATAGTTGCATTTGTTTTTGTTGGTAAGACCCTTTCAATGAGAAAAAAAAATAGGGGACTCTCTTAGTTATTTTTTCATTTTCCTACTTTGTTTTGAGTTGTAATCTTGGTTTTTCAAGGTAATTTTGAAGCAAAAACCGTTTTTAATCGATGGGGAACTCCATGAGAAGCAAACTATTTACATTGATGTGTATTTCAATCCAAACCACTTGATCAATAATCAGCTTGTTGTGCAGGTTTTAATGGTGCGACAACTGGTATATATACCGTCAAATTGTATTAGTATATACATCAGAATATATCCGATGATATATATACCACGTGCCACAACATCAAATCATGCGCAGCAGGTTGATTATTGATCGCCCTTGCATTATCTCAATCATAAGAAGTTTGCAGACCCACCAATGATGAGTCTGTGATGGGTACAAGCCCAAGCCCATATACATGGACATTGGCTTCAACTCATTCGCATGTTGTTTTGGTTGCTTTCAAAACCTTTCTTATCAGTATAGGCAAGGCATGGCAAGCGACGTATGAATTTTCTAGAGTTGGTGAAGTGGAGATGAGAAGGGAATTGTTACATAAATTGCAAATAAAAAATCATATGATATATTTAATTTATCTTTTATTAAATAATTTTTGTATCTCTACTTCCTATTAATAGGTTTTATATCTCTACTTCCTATAAATATTTTAAAATTTACTCATCTTAATTCAATATTTATCAAGATCTGCATTTTAAGGGGTTTTATTCACTTAATCCTTGACAGATCTACAATTAAGATAAATATAAACAGATCTACAATTAAGATAAATATAACTAACCCAAATTGAAAAATTTAAGAAAAAGTGATGCAACTTCATAATATCATAGTTTTGAGTTCAAAATAAATTTAAGTTTCCATACATCTCTTGTAATTGCAATCTAAATATAAACGTTTAAGGAATCCTTAAAAATCACAATAAATTCATCTAAAAAATAAAGATAGACTATACAATCTATTTTGGAAAGGAAACCAATACAAACAAATTCCCAAATGATTAATCCTCGTGGAAATAATTTAATGTACCAAAGATGTTAATCCCTTCCAATTCCAATCACGGAGATTGAGTGTAAATTATGCAATTCAAACAAATATAAGAAACATGTTAAGTTACAATATATTAATTTGAAAAAGTAAAATGACTACTAAAATTGAGATTGAGTTAAATAGTGTAAGAATTAAATGTGAATTTTGATGATGCAATGATACTATATGATTTTGCTCAAAATGAATTTATTTCATGTGTGAAGTTCAATATTTATGGTACTTTAAATAGTAATACATTGAATTCTTCATATAATGTGTTTAAGTATTCACATGTATGATTCATAAGTCAAAATTCTATATATTTGTTTCATCTTTTAAATTATTAAGATGGTTAAAAGATAAACCACTAGTTTGATCAAAACTATTTTTATTGTCAAATTCATTTTTTGAGTTATTAAAGAGTGGACCATATTGCTTGGCCCTCTTTTATTTTATCGAGATATCCAAAGTGCTAATGCTCTCTCATAAGTAAATTTATTGACATTGTAATCTAATGAATGCAAAAAAACACAAGAGATGAGATTATTGTCCAATATATTCCTTAACTTGGACTTCAAAAAATGAAATCAAGTTGAAAATTCTTTCATCCTCTATGAACCCAAATCCATAGTTTGGCACAAGTCAACAAACTTAAAATATTTGGACCTATCTTCCTTCAAGATACTTCTTCTATCTAACTTGGCCCATAATTGTGTAATAGACTCATTTGAGAAAGAGTCTTCTAAACTACTCCATCATTGTGTTCACAAAACGCTTTACTTGTAAACATAATTTATCAACATCTAATATTCCATTAATATGATGTTGATGACATTTTTCAAACAATAATAATTGATCAATAACCATCATTTTTTTTAATTCATAAAATACTATTTTGTTTTCCAAACCATGATTCCAAAACCATGGATAAAGAATGTTCATTGCTTCTAGTAGAGCTCATCTCTTGGAAACTTTCCTTTCATTTTTATACTGCTTGACTATAAACTTGAAATTCATCTCTAGTTTTTCTAGTACCCTTTATGATATTCCCACATTTTTTAAGAATGTGAAGGAAGAGGAACCAAATTGCCATGTGCATGTACTTAAGTATATATATAATTGTTTCCATCAAGGTCTAGAAAGTTTTGAGGATTAAGATCGATGATTTCTTTCCATTTTGTAAAATCAACATTATCAAAGGATTTTCTTGATGTCATATTCAAATCATCTAAAAATAGATATGTTATTTTTATGGCCTTTGTATACTCTGCTAAATATATTTTTCTTGTCTGTACAAGGGTAATCAATGTATACATATGATGCAACAAAGGAAGCATTCCACATAATGTGAGTAATGTTTCCACGTCAATTAATTGATGCAAAAGGACTTTGGCTTTATCTACACTAAAACAATGTTCAACCATAAATCCAACCAAAGAAATAATTCATTGTAAACACATTTTACAAATTCATAGAGAAAGATACATTGTGTTTCAACATTTTTAAAAGTTTCTTCCCATGTGTCAAACCATTTGCAATTATTTTGAATTTCGTAACCCTCTCTAAACTTTTGCTAATAAATCCATGTTGACCATTAATTATTGATGCTAAATTTGTTTGATAAACCATGCAATGTATACCAATTATATAAGATGTAATTTTTTTTTTTTGTAATTGAATAGAAATACCATTACACCTTCTTTGCATGATAGATGCATATCTTCTCCAAAACGTTTCAACTTTTTAAGAATGTTGATCCATCTAATCCACTAATCTCACATAAAATATTCATCATGACATAAAATAAATCCACTAATCTCAAATAAAGTATTCATCATGACATAAAATAAATTTTATGTAGAAGCACTCTCCTTCATTTTACATCTGGACAAAAAATGCACATTTCTCACATGATTTTGTATTATATATACATTCATACAAACTCAAGAACTACTACACATTATAGTTACCTCGTCAAATTATAAGGAAAAAAATTAGCATTCTTTATTATTTCCTATGTTTTTCATAACTACTTTAACCATATGTTTTACAAGCATCCATCCAATATTAATAAACCAATGTGGTGAGGGAAACTAGGGGATTGAAATAAAGTTTAGAAAATCCTTATAATGAAGATAATCTTTTATTAGCCTTCCAAGTTTTAAAACATGAAACATAATGTTCATTTAAATTATTTTGAATTGAAATTATATTGATATTTTTTCTTAAATAAATTTTAAAGTGATCCCTTCATTTCTTTATCATGAATATTTCTAATGTTTTTTCATACATTTTTGCACATCACACATTTCAGAAATAATCATAGTGAGAAAATAAAGAGGCCACTTTAGAACATCACACATTTCAGAAATAATCATAATAAGGAAATGAAGAAACCACTTTAAAACTTATTCAAGGAAAAATATGAATATAATTTCAAATATCAACATAGATTTTTTCATACATTTTAGCATATCACACATTTCCTTACCAATATTAATATATTATTTTTAATTTACTTTTATTTTCAAAACATTATTTTTTACATATTTAAAGATAACATTCTTATTCATTTATAGGATTACATAAAGTAAATATAACTTTAAATAAAAGAATTAAGAACTTCATTTTTTACACATTTAAAGATAATATTCTTATTCATTTATAGGATTACATAAAGTAAATATAACTTTAAATAAAAGAATTAAGAACTTCAATTTCATTGTGTGATATAAATATTTTTATAATTATTTTTCATTTTTAATGTTTTAAATTTTAAATTTTAAATTAAAAAAATATTTTTTATTATTGTAATTATAATTAATTCACAATTGAAAAAAAATTAATAATATAAAAAAACAATAAAGTTGTTTATAGTGTCTTCTAAAATATTTTTATTTTAATATTGTATATAATTAATAATTGTAGAGTTAAAAAGATCATATGATGATCTTAAACAATCATGAAATAGTATACCAATTCAAAATGAGTAAATAAACGTTGAAGATAAATGTGCAACCATGAGGGGCAGGAATTGAAATTGAAATTTGCAATTGTTTTTAAGCTTGAAAAGAGGACTGAAGATGTTATCTTGGACATGTTATCTTCTGAAAAGTTAAAAATGTTGCATTCTCGAGCTCAATGAGAGAGTTAGAAAATGCAAATTTTGATCTTTATTTTGTGTGCAAAAATTTGTTGGAAGTATACTTTTCAATCGTGAAGAAGAGGGTTGAAGATGTCTTTTTATCTAATCCCAAAAAATTTGCGCTTACTTAGAGAGATGGAAATAAATTTTTGACATGACATAATACCCCAGCATTTAGCTCATGGAAAATGCATCAACCAAGCTCAAAATTGTGCTAATTAACATTTAAAGAAATGAACGAATTCAAAACTAGCAATCCAAATAGAAAGAGCATGGATGCTTGATCTTGCTTGAGGCTATAAAATATTGTCCTTCATTAGCATTTAAAGGAATGAAATCCAAAACCAGTTAGCCAAATAGAAAGAACATGATGTTTGATCTTTCTTGAGGTTATAAAATATTGTTCTTCATGTTAATAAACAATATAAAAGTAATATACCAAAAAAAAAAAAACATATGTCTAGCATGTTGGAAATATGTTAACAAATTTTTTCATGAGCTCACATGCACATACATTTCAGAAAAATTAGGAATGTGTATACATGCACTCACTGTAAACAGATTGTGTAAACTATGTAATCTATTTATGAAATGTTCATGTAACTATGTGATCTATTCAGAGCATGGATGCTTGATCTTGCTTGAGGCTATAAAATATTGTCCTTCATTAACATGAAGGATACAAAACTGTGCTAATTAGCATTTAAAGGAATGAAATCCAAAACCAGTTAGCCAAATAGAAAGAACATGATGTTTGATCTTTCTTGAGACTATAAAATATTGTCCTTCATGTTAATAAACAATACAAAAGTAATATACCAAAAAAAAATTAATATGTCTAGCATGTTGGAAATATGTTAAAGAATTTCTTCATGAGCTCACAAGCACATGCATTTCAACGAAATTAGGAATGTGCATACATGCACTCACTGTAAACAGATTGTGTAAACTCACTGTAAACAGATTGTGTAAACTATGTAATCTATTTATGAAATGTCCATGTAACTATGTGATCTATTCATGATCTGTTTGTGTAATTGAGTGATAGATGTTATATATACGATCATACCCATATATGTGAGAGTGCAATGTATGTAGAGAGCAGAGTGTGTGTAAAGAGATGATGGTTGTATGCCTGAGATTGACTATTGTAATTCTCCCTTGAATAATAAGAATATGGAATATCTTTGTCCATGGTTTTTTCCTGCATTGAGTTTCCACATAAATCATTTTGTCAATTGTGTGATTGTTGTTCTTGGTTTTATGCATGTTTAATCTTGCTTGCATATGCTCTTGTTTTTTATGCTCTATTTTTCTTTCGTTACCCAACAAGTAGTATCAGAGCTTGAAAATAACATGGTCGTGAGTGTTTCATTTTTAATGAAACGGGTGGGTGAGGTGGGGGATAAGTTCAAACCATTTTTAAATGAATGAGTGGATGTATAAGTGGATCCTTAGTGTTTAAAAAGGTGGATACCCAATGTGGAAATATATATATATATATATATATATATATATATATATATATTGAATTAATTTTTTTTTTAACTATATCCTATCATATCATTGTTCCTTTATAAAAAGGCTCAGTTTTATAAGTAATGGTTTTGGATTTTGTGTTAATGGTGAAAGTGTAGAGTTCTAAGGTTGAGGTGGAGAAATTCAATGGTAAGAATAGCTTTGCGCTATGGAAGCTTAATATGCAGGATTTTCTTATATAGCAAGGATTGTGAAAAACATTGGCTGGAAAGACAAAGAAACTGACAATCATGACAGACGAGGACTGGGAAGATTTGGATGCAAGAGCCCTAAGTACTATTTGTTTGTGTCTGACATATGAAGTGTTTTTTAACATCGTTGAAGAGGAGACAAAAACATGTTTGTGGAACAGACTGGAGAGTCTATATATGACAAAGTCCTTGACGAACATAATCTTCTCGAAGAGATAGTTGTATAGATTGCAGATGAAAGAAGGTATGAAAATTGTTGATCACTTAAATGTTTTCAATACTCTTATTTGTCAATTATCTAGTATGGATGTAACGTACGAAGATTAGGACAAGGAGGTTATGCTATTGTGTTCATTGCTCGAATCTTGGGATCATTCAGTCACAACTATGTGGTTTAGCTCTATAGATGCCATTGATTATGACACGGTTGTGGGAGCTTTGTTGTTTGAGGAGATGAGGAAAAGATCCAGTAAATAAACCTTAATAGAATAACAATGGTGGTCAGAGGTCAATCTACAGAAAGAGAGAAAATCCAGAGGGGTACATCAAGGTCTAAGTCAAAAGGAAAGAAGAGTAAGCATAAATTTTGGTTCTGTGGAAAATCTAGGCATTTCAAGAAGGATTGTCGGAAAAGAATGAATGCATCCAAACAAGACTCCACAAAAGAAGAAAATGAAGCTAATTTAGCATAAACAAGTTCAGGTTCCTGTTCAAGTATGGTTGGTGAGGTATTGTCTACTTGTGATGTTTCACATCAACATCAACATTGGTTGTTAAATTCTGCTGCGTCCAGCCACATGTGTCTCCATAGAAATTGGTTCTCAACTTACCAATCTATTGATGATGGTGTTGTTTTTATGGGAAATGATTTTTCTTGTAAAATTGTTGGAGTTGGTAGCATCTCGATTAAAATGCATGATGGTTCTGTAAGAACACTAACAGATGTAAGGCATGTACATGAACTTAGAAATAACTTGATATCTTTGGGAGTTATAGATTATGTTGATTACATGTGTACAACTCAAGGTGGAGCACTGAAGGTGTCCAAAGGCATCTTAGTAGTCATGAAGGAAAAGAGGATCGGGAAATTTTATCATCTTGAAGGAAGGACAGAAGTAAATCAAGCAGTGGTAGAATATGAAGATGCAAGTGACTTTGTTCGTTTATGGCATCAACGTTTGGGTCATATGAGTGAGAGGGCTTAAGGTACTAGTTGATCATAAGTCACTTCCAAGTTTGAAGTTTCTAAATTTAAATTTCTGCAAGTATTGTGTTTTTGGAAAACAATGTAGACAAAAGTTTAAAACAAGAAGACATATAAGCAAATGTATTCCTGATTACATTCATTCATATGTTTGGGGACCATCCCCTACAATTTCTTTTGGAGGATAGTCATATTTTGTGACATTTATAGATGATTACTCTAGAATGGTTTGGGTCTATATACTTAAAAGAAAAGAAGATGTATTTAATACTTTTAAGCAATTCGGAGCATTGGTTGAAAAGAACACTCACAGGTCAATCAAGTGTTGAAGGATAGATAATGGAGGTGAGTTCACATTTATGGAATTTGAAAACTGTTGCAAGGAAGCTGTGATTGAAAGACATAAGACCACAATTTATACTCCTCAACAGAATGGTGTTGTTGAATGCATGAATAGGACTATTCTAGAGAGAGCAAGGAGCATGCTCGGTAATTCCAAGTTACGGCAAGAATTGTGGGAAGAAGTAGTACTTACAACATGCTATCTGATAAATTGGTCACCATCAACTGCAATAAACTGTAATATTCCAGAAGAGGTATGGACAGGTCATTCATGTGATTTTTCAAATATGAGAATATTTGGTTGTGATGCGCATGCTCTTATTTCTAAAGATCGGTGTTCTAAGTTAGATCCTAGATCAAAGAAATATGTCTTTGTTGGTTATGATGATGGATTTAAGGGGTACGGATTGTGGGATCCTACTGCCCACAAACTCATCATAAGAAGTGATGTAGTATTTGATGAATCCTCACTCTTATAATCAGAACTAGTAGATGTTGAAGTGAGACAAGAACAGGTATCGCAAGTTCAACAAATTCAGTTGGAAACTCAACCATCTTCAGAAAGGGAGGAACGTGAAGAATTTCTAGAAGAAGAAGATAAAGATGCAGAAAATATCCACGAAACTGAGGATATGCCTCAACCATCCCTAAGGATATCTTCACAGGTTAGGAATCCTCCTACAAAAATGATGATTATGTTTCATCTGTGGCTTTGGTTTATATCGATGGAGAAACTAGTTGTTTTTAGGAAGCAATTAAGGTATCTGAAAGTGATCAATGGAAGAAAGCTATGAAAGAAGAAATGGAATCCTTAGAGAGGAATAAAACATGGGACCTGGTAGAACTTCCAAAGGATAGGAATGTTGTTGGCTGCAAGTGGGTCTACAAACCGAAAAAAGGGTGTTGATGATCAAGTCGAAAGGTATAAAACAAGACTGGTAGCAAAAGGGTATTCTCAAAAGGAAGGTATTGATTTTCATGAAATATTTTCACCAGTTGTGAATATTGTTTTAGTTAGTGTTGTGTTAACACTAGTTTCTTTACTTGATCTTGAGTTAGAGCAACTAGATGTTAAAACAACATTTCTACATGGAGATTTAGATGAGGATATATATATGGAATAACCAGAAGGATTTGTTCATGATCACAATAAGAGGCTTGTTTGCAAACTCAAGAAGTCATTGTATGTCCCGAGACAGTCTCCCAAGTAATGGTACAAGAAGTTTGATTCCTTAATGGTGAGCCTAAATTTTACAAGAAGTGAATATGATCATTGTGTTTATTTAAAAAGTTGGAAAATGACATGTTCATTATTTTGGTGTTATATGTTGACAATATGTTTGTGACAAGTAAAAACATTGTTGAAATCAATAGGTTAAAGGTTCAATTGGCTAGGGTGTTTGATATGAAGGATCTAGGAGTAGCAAAACAAATCTTAGGCATGGAGATACACAGAGACAGGAAAAATGGTAATTTGTGGTTATCACAACAGAAGTATGTGAAGAAAATGCTTATGAGATTTGGTATGAATAATGTGAAACCTATACAGATCCCTTTGGATTCCCATTTCAAGATTTCTTCAGGTTTATGTCCTAGTAATGACGAAGAAAAATGATTATATGTCTCGTGTACCATATGCTAATGTAGTGGGAAGTTTGATGTATGCAATGGTGAGTACTAGACCATATATTTCACATGCAGTTGGTGTTGTCAGTTGATACATGGAAAATCCAGGAAAATAGCATTGGGAAGCAGTGAAATGGGTGCTTTGATATCTTAGAGGCACAAACAGTTATTCTATCACCTATGATCGTTCCATAGATTCAGTTTACGGTTATGTAGATTCATATTTTGCAAGTGACTTGGACAAAAGGAAATCCACTTCAAGATATGTCTTTACTCTTGCATGAGGACCTGTTAGTTGGATGTCAAAGCTTCAAAACATAGTCTCTTTATCCACTATTGAGGCAGAGTATATGGTTGTTTCACATGCATGCAAGGAGGCAATTTGGTTACAGGGGTTGTTGGGTGAGTTTGGAAGGATGAAAAACAAGGTGAAAGTATTTTGCGATAGTCAAAGTGCTATTCATTTGGCTAGAAATCCAGCTTATCATAGTAAGACAAAGCATCTTTTTGTTAAGTACCATTTTGTAAGACAGGTTGTTGATGAAGGTGGAGTCTCTGGAAAAGGTCTATACAAAAGTGAATTTTGCATACATGTTTATGAAACCAGTTTTGTTAGAGAAGCTACAATGGTGTTTGGATTCTCTTAGATTGTAGAAAAGGTGATGAATTAATGAAGGGCATGATATATCAGGTAAATTGTTGTCAAGGTGGAGATTGTTGGAAACACGCAAACAAATTTCCTCATGCACTCACATGCACATGCATTTCAACTAAATTAGGAATGTGCATACATGCACTCATTGTAAATAGATTGCGTAAATTGTATAATATATTTATGAAATATTCGTGTAATTATGTGATCTATTCATGATCATTTTGTGTAATTGAGTGACAGATGTTATATATACGAGCATACCCATAGAGGTGAGAGTGAAATGTGTGTAGAGAGCAGAGTGTGTGTGAGGAGAGGATGGTTGTATTCCTGAGATTGGCTATTGTAATTCTCCTTGAATAATAACAATATTCAATATCATTGCCCATGTTTTTTTCCCACATTGGGTTTCCACATAAATCATTATGTCAATTGTGTGATTGTCGTTCTCGGTTTTATGTGTGTTTAATCTTGCTTGCAGATGCTCTGTTTTTTATGCTTTATTTTTCTTCTATTGCCCAACACAGTTGGGAATGAAGGTTGGAGTCAAGGTTTCAAGCTTTGGTTTATGGTGAATTCAATATTTCCATCAAGAATCTCAAAGACCTATCTCAAGGAGGTCAAAACTATGCTTTAATGGTTTCCCATGAGTTTAAAATCCCATGGAATTTTGTAAAGAAAAACATAAATAAAACCATTCTCTGTTAGCCCCTCCATTGGAATTCATTCCTTTTCCTACAAGTCTAGCAAACTTGTAACCTACAAATCTATCAAAACTATGAGAAAATAAAGACAAATAAACCACTCCAACGATCACATAATGCAATGAGAGAAAGAATGACTACTTGTAAGGAGTTTAGCGTTCTATGAAAGGATGATAATGGATTCCTACTATTGCACACAAGCTGAGGACGAAATGAAAAAGGTACCCATGCAGTGCGAGGCCATACACCCTCTATACTAATACCTATATTAGTTCGTGGGGTGCAATTTTTTTTTTTAAATGGTTTTCAAAAACCATGGCAGCTAGACCAAAAATATAGTAAAAGAAAAAAGGAATCAGGGAGAGAAAGCATTGGTTTCTTCCTTTATCGTCAATAATTTTGCTTGGATGAAGAAGCCAAGTGTTGAACAATGTCACAGCCTTGAAGTTGTGAAGCTTCTATTTTGTATCATTGTCAAGCATCAGTTCTAAGAGAGCATGTTTTTGAAATAGGATCGGAGGGAAATGAGAGGAAAATGTTTGACCCATTTTGAATTTGAATAATAAAAGAAAGCGACATTGGAAGTGGTGTATACAATGTTGTCCCCATGGCATTGAATGTTGCAATTTGCATTGTCGATTCAGAGATCTCTTGAAATCATGCACATGGATCTTTGCAAGTTAATGGAGAAAGGAAACCGTATGCGGTGTGAGTTAACGAAGATGCCCATGGATGGTAACATGGGATGCACCTCAACATTACATAATACACACACATAGATATTATCCATGGATTATGAAAATGGGATTAGGCCTAGAATTTGACGTCCCACAAGACGCTTTTTTCATTTAAAAAAATATTTGACAGGTAGATATCAAATCTACACGTCAACATTTACTACCATGTAAAATTTGAACTCGTCATAATTTTTAGCAGGTACAGAGGTTTGTAAACCAAATTTGATGTTGCCCTACTCCCACTCCGCTTACACTACATTGATTTACTCAAAGGTTATATGCAAAATTTGGGTTGAGCCACTACAGATGGATTGAAATTTGCAATGGATTTGGTGGATTTTTTTTTATCTATCCTTCTATTTCCCCACCAAAAGGAATAATATTTCTTCTTTTGAAGTCACAAAAGCAAGGTCTATATAACAACGAAAAACATTGACACTCATGAGTCTCCCAAAAACATAAAATGATTAGCATAAAAGACAAATAACCCTCAACAAATTTTCACTTGACAGGTAAAGTAAATTTGAAATTCCAAACCTGAATGAGATGCGTTTATTATACATGGATGGATGGTACTTATCAACTAATATTAACCAATAAATGTCACTCTTCCAACATTGTATCACATACCTTACAATGTTCTTAATTAGATTATTGCGAGGTGCATATTATTCACGTGCCAAAAACAAATACAACATAAATCAAATACATTGTCGAACACCCACTCAAAACACCTACTCACTTAAAGTTTGCAATTAATTGAAACTTCAAACTAAATGAAGATTGAGTAATTTAATACTTTACAATTAATTCGAAATCTCAAATTAAGTAAAATGTGCAATAACACAAGAAACTTATTAACCAATTAAAAATTAGAAAAATATTATTTTTATTATATTAAAAAATAAAATTTCCAATTTACTATGTTAAACATTAAAATTTACACTAAAATTTACACAAGGTTTTCATGTTAATACAAAACTTTTTCTTAAATTCAATGAAAACTCATCACTAGGAACACTAGGAAGCAATATAATAACTAAACCATCCAAAAATTCCATCAACGAAAATGAATAAAAATTTACAATGGACATAAACTAAAACATGTATCTCATTGAGAATGGTAAAATGCGCACAATTAAGAGGAAGTCACATCAATAACACTTTATAAATTGGATAGAAATCATAAAAAAATTAATAAACACAATTTATGGCATAAAGCATAAGTTGGTTGTGCATAAAGGAAACACATACTAAGACTTTCACGCGTGCATGCCTTTTATTGAGCTAAGTAGGTTGAAAAGGGCTGGCTAAAAAACACGAGGCACATGTCACTATAATTTTTTTTTTAATTCATCACTTAAAAAATACATTTCATTCCAAAATTCAAGAGTGTATGTTTTAGATGGTTGTTTATCTAAAATTGCTTAAATGAATATATTATCTTGGTAAAAAAGAAGAGTAGTGGTGTTAGATATCTAAAAGTACACATCTTCATAACATTCAAAATATATGTATTCAGACTGCGAACCTCATAGAGTTAGATATTAAAAATACACGTCTTCATAACATTCAAAAACATCTTTATTCATAGTGTGAAGCTCATACGAATTTGTGTTTGGGTTCGTTCAAGGAAATAGAAAACTCATGGTATAAATATTCGAATTATTTAATTTTTTTACTGGAATTCGATGAAATTAAATTACCATTTTCTGTTATTTAAATTGTATTTTTGAATGCATAAATCGATTGTGAAAAAATTATGAGACACTTAAGTTATACAGACTCAATCACTCAAATCTGAAGTTCCAACAATTTGTTGACCTGATTTCAGTGAAAATTGATTAAAAAATCTACTCATACAAACTCCAAAAAATCAAACATTTAGACTACATCCTCCTTCCTCCTTCCATTTCTAACTTGAGAGAAATCAAAACCTGCCACCATGTATCATGATCAATGAGTCCTGATCAATCTGTAGAGGGAGGGTAGGACCTTTCTCACTCATTTATTCAAGTGAAAGAAACACCCATCGTTCCCTATTAATAATGTTGTGTCCTCGTGGGTGCAATATATGTGGCCCCTATGGATTGGAAGAAGAATAAAATATTGTAAATAGTTTATTTCGAGAAAGTTTAAACATTAATATTTTGCAACACTGGATTAAATGGTCTTTGGGTACAATGATATTTAATTAGTATAGATTATAGGGAAACCTTTGCTTTCAAGTGGAGCAACCTTTACTTAGCAGTATTGAACATTGTAAGATATTTGGCTTTGTGCATTAGTGCTAATATAAACATGGAAAAACAATATTCTATTAACTTGGAGGGATTATTCAAAGTGGTTTTACAATGAATTTGAATATGGTGTAAAAAGATGAAATGTAGAAAATTAGATTAGCTTTCCAAATATATAATTTTTATTTATAGAAATTGTGAATAATTATGTGGAATTTAAGCTTTTCTAACAATGGCATGTCATTTTTCAAGAAAAATGTAATGTATATGCATTCGTTGGTGCAGTTAGTACAAGTGTTGAGTATCTTAATGATAAAATTTTCTTAAAAAAAATGTTCAATTGTAGAGAATCCATTGTTCTAGGATGGGGTATTTTTCCAATATTTATAATATTATTTTTAGATTTTTTTTACAATTATGAAAGTCAATATATTCTTGAAATTACAATGCCTTCTTTAGTGCAAGCTATGAGGGTCTTAACATTATCAAACATTTTTTTTATATTGTACATCTTTGTCTCTTCTAGTGTGGTGTACAACTTATTTTTAAAATGGTTCAACTAATAGAAAGCTATAACATAAATGAAAGAGGTATTTATTTTAGGATTCTAATATATGTCAAGAAAAAAATAGATTAAAAATAGTAAACTATATTATTTTTTTAAAAACATTATGTATTTGGAATATGCATATTTGACTCTATTTAGAGGTATCCATAAAAATGGAGGTTTTAATGTATTTATAGAGCAAACCACTAGGCTTGTCATCCTGAGCCTAAATTCTAGGCAACCAACTAAACAAATGCATACGCTAGAGTTTTCATTCCTGCACGAAAAAAATCGAAATGGAAGGAATGTGCACACGCACTCTATAACAGACATGTGCTCATGAACGCGCATACATTCCTAAAGTACACACACGTTATTAGGAACACGTGTGCATTCTTACCAACACAAAATCCATATGAAGTGACCTTATGTGATCCCTTATTAACCCCCCCAAAATGCGAAAACCATGTGTTGAAACACTGCCAAAAACAGATGCAAAAAACCACCCAAATGTTTTTTTGGGGGGGATCCGCCCTTGAACCCCCAACCCCCCCTTACGCCCATATTAGTGTACAATACATGAGACCAATCGTGCAAAGAATATGACACGTACCCAACACTGCCCTTGAAACCCGCATAAAGGGGGCTTTCCTAGCGTGCCCAACACAACGAACAACATGTTGGTATCATTTTAAAGACCTAGGGACACATACCAATAGTTCAAAACCACATAGTGGCATTGAAATCCCCAACCATGGTCCATAGGCTAAGCCAATACACAACACCTTGAGCTCATGCATCTAGAGCCACAAACAACACCTTGAACTCATACATCCAGGGCCACAAACAACACCTTGAACTCAAATGAAATCTTCAACCATGAACAACACCTTGAATTGACACACATGATCTCCCAAGTGTATCCTTTACCTCTTAGTGGGAATATTATCACTATTATGGTTTTTGGAGAAGTAGGTATCTGTAACACACCCACTATCATGATTTAAAAATTTTGGGATTAATCTCCCGTACATGAGAAATCTCCACAAACTTGCATTAGCGAAACGCCAATCCCCGGTTCTATATCGGGATTCGGGGTTTCTAGTGTCAAGATTCATTCACCCCCAAGACTCGTGATTCCCGAAATTCCGACGCGCTCCCTACGCATTAGCTCTCTTGGTTCAGCTCCCGGATCCACAGGACCTGCTACCATATGTCCGCAGCCCTATAGCTACCCATCGGGGTTTCGGGGTTTATGATGTCGCGATGCACAGGCCTTCGCAAATTCCGAACCTCCGATCCCCGATGCCACTTGGCGTTAACTCAAGGCCAAGCTTGGTCTTCCGACACCTGTCCCTTGCTCTGGCGTCTATGGCCCCCACTCCCTATGATGGCATGGAGTGACACCTGTCCTCCGCTGGAATGTTATGACTGTGGGACCTTTGCGTTTCGGGATTTCGCGACTTCTCCTGTCGTGCGTTTCTTGTCACCGAGAACCCTGAAATGCCAAACCCCAATCTCTTCAGGATCCTTGGACACGCGTCCCTCAGATTAACGGTTATGATCGCGTCGGGAAATCGCGGATCGCGATTTCCGTATGCAAGAGTTCCTTGCCTTTGGAAACCCGATGCTCCAAATGCCAACTCGCCCAGATCTCCTGCCACGCGTCCTCCCAAGATCAACGGTTGAGATCCTTTTCTCGGGATATCGCGACTTATCCCATCCCGGGTCTCTTGTCCCCGGAAATTCCGATTTCCCAATGTGTCAAACGTCGTTGGCGCTTGATCTCTAACACCTGTCCCTCCTATGGACGGTCCAGATCTTATCGCTATTTCGAGACTTGAGTGGCCCCGATGCCTGGTATCCCGGATCTCCGAGACGGAGGATCTCGTGGCACGTGTCCATGTCCAACCGGACGGCTTAGATTTGCTCTCGGGATTTCGAGACTTTCGAAGTCCTGTTTCCCTTACCCTCAGGATCTCCGATTCCCCGATTCCCGACTCTTCGGGATCTCTTGCCACGTGTTCTGGCTGAGATCAATGGTTGAGATTCTCTGTCGGAGTTTCGAGGCTTAAGAGGTCTCAGTTCTCTCGACCTGTAAAACCCTGATGCCTCCAAAATCCCGATGACTCCTCAGAGTGCTGACACGTGTCCTCCTTACGGCTCTGTCCTCCTCTACTGTGCTGATAGCTAGCTCCCACTCATCGGGGTTTCGCAGATTGCGATTCCGTAAGGCAAGAGTTCTTTGTCTTCAAAAACTCCGATATGCCGAACTCCAACTCTTCGGGATCCTCTGCCACGTGTCCCTACTGTTTGGACGGCTCAGATCTTGTCGGGGTTTTCGCTTGAATTTCCCCGAGCACTTGTCCACGGGAATGCCAATTTACCGATGGGAAATATCCCGATCCCCCTCCGGATCTCCTAACACGCGTCACGCATAATGGACGGTCCAGATTCGATCGGGAAATCGCATATCGCGATTTCATTGTGTAATGGTTCTACACTCCAAAAATCTCCGATAAATGAAATCCCGATGCCTCCCAGAATGCCGACACGTGTCCTGCCGAGATCAACGGCTAGGACTCTTCCTCTGCACTCTAGAGTTTAGCTCCAGTGCAACTCTTCCCGATCCGACGGTTTACGGGATTTCTACTCCAGATCTAATGGCTCAAATCACTTCCTCGCGCGTCTACCCCTGCGCTTAACCCCTGCGCAGTTTCCCCAGATCCAACGGCTGACCGGTAATTTGGACCGAGATCTAACGGTCCAGATTCATTCCTTTGGGTCTTGGGTTTACGACCCCAATCTCTCGTTGCTCACGATGATAGAGGGCAAAGGGGCGAGGTATATAACGCCTGTGTTACTTTCGTCAATCTAAGGGTCGTGAATGACTATGGTTCACTCGACGAGATCTCATCCGTCGACTTGTCACTCCTCACAACACTACTATCTTGGAACCTCACTAGAATCGTTCCTCTTCGTGCAGGGTTAATAAGGCCTGTTCATTCGAATCCTTCTTCTGGGTTCTGGGTGAACCTTTCCGAGGAGGGAATCTCTGTGAAGAGATCCTTACCGGGTCATTCCCGGGAGCAGATAAAGGAAGACAACTTCCCGAGGACGGCTGGGTATGATTAGATTCATTTATCAACATAAGTCGAGCACGGTTTCCTCCGTGTTAAGCATATATCAACTCATTCATGCCAAGCACTGCGTGGACATTCTTATGCTGAAAACATTTACAACTTCACGGTTCTATGAGCTAACATCTACTACATATTAACAATTATTGCACGGGAAATTCCTTCACAGGAAACATTTACAATTCCACAAGTTTATGAGCATACGTGACAGCATATAAATTCAAGATGCAATAAGAGCAAAACACTTATCAGAAGTAAGTTCAGCAATGGAAGCGACTGCTGAGAGGGGTGCTCGTTTC
>ML802680.1:88598-109901 GCA_009831015.1 Picea engelmannii | reverse complement strand
TCCCTAGATGGTAGGAATGGATTAGTAGTGGATGGATGCTACATTTTCCTTGAGTATAGGTTAGTTTTTTCTCAAGTAAAAAATTAGGGTTAATCCTCCTATTACCACATATATTGCATGAGGTTGCACATTTGGTTCTTGATCGCATGAGTCCATTTTTTTCTAGGGCGACATATCTTGGTGGATGAAGCTTCGAAGCTTAGAAATTTGTGGTTATGATGCTTTGGTTGACAATTATGAAATGCTCCTTGAGCTTATGGTATAACGGGTATAACTTTGATAGATGTTGTTATGACTACCCTTGAACTCTGTTATTATGACTTTGGTGGGTTATGCTTATATCACCTTTGTGAAATATACCTTTATTGACATAAATGTATATGCAATTTTATATGAATCGTACCCTCCATCCATCCATTAAACCTTTTGAATACCAACTAGATTACTATAAGCTTTCCCTTCCATTTCACCCACCATGGTCATTTCATGTTACCTAAACCACATAATTCAATTTACCCACATACAAAGGGCATGGCACGCATGTTGAAAACATTATTTTAATACCTACTCCTTCATATACATATTAAACCATGGATACACACTTTTCCTTTCATAAAGTCAATTTATCCATTATCTTAACCCATGAGCATATGTGTTTTAATTTATTGTGAATGGGCCACCCCACACCATCACACGCTTTAATAGGGGGGCTACCTTTTTTATGGAGCTAACCAAGGATTTATAATAGAGATATGCGCACATGTTAATGAGATATTATTATATTAGAGGGGGGATTTTCTAAAGCTTTATGTGGAGGCCGTCCCACATTACATATAAAGGGGGTTGTTACAAGAGGGTAGTTGCACACCTAAACTCAAGTCAAGTTTTTTTATATACCATGGGGCCTCTTAAATTAAGATTTATATGAAGGCATCGACCTGTTATCACTCCAGGAAACTCTCCTAGGTTGTATCTCAGAGATGCCTGGTAACTTAACCTTTTTGTAACTATTTTCTTAATAATGGGTGTGGGTTTGGATCAAGATGAATATCTTAAATCACTGAATTGTATCTTCAAGACAATCTAGCTATATCCGTGCAATACAAGGCCTTCAAGAGCTATTATCTGATAGGTTTGTAACTCAAATGGATAAGAAAACCAATCAATTAACCAGAACATACATAGGCAATATATATGATGGGTCAACAAACTAGCAAAGGATGCTTATGATTCTTGCTTAACAATCAAAAGTAAGATGGTAGTTACCACGGGACCATTAAACATAGACAAAAGAATGATTTCAACTCATAGGCATAGACAAAGATAAAAGAGAGTCTGACAATAACAATGAAAGAAGCTTGCAAGCTTAATATATTAAAAAAAGTGTCTTTTTACAATAAAAATGGATTATAGAACTCAAAATCGAACCACTTGTTCATCAAATGTTTTGGGCTTTATAGCCCTTTACAAACAGTTTCAAGATCCTAGATTACTGGATCAAATTTTGCCTAAAATAGAAAATCAATAACTGGCCCACGAAAGTAGGCAAAGATCCTATAAACTAGGTCAATTCAAATTCTCGAATGATCTTTATGTTCTTCATATTTTTTGACAGGTGTAGTGAGCCTTCCGAGGCTGTTGGATCTCATGTGATACGGGAGGAGTCGAACATGACACCTGTTAACAGTCAAACAACTTCATATCCTTGAAAATAGCTAACCACTTTTACCTTTATGTCTTGTAGAGCACCTCCAAAACCAAAACGAACTCTTGATAAGGATGTCATTAATTATCTTCCATCGATTGGAACCATTTCTGAGGCTTTTGAACAAGGAAGACTTGGACCTGTGCAAAAACATTAACTTTCTGCCTTATCAATGCTTTTGGTAGCTAGAGTAGATAGAATTTAGACCAATTAGCTACCGAAAGCTCTGCTTTTGGTGGCTAATGAACAATTGATATGTTCGCCTAAGCCACTGAAACCTGAGATTATCAAAGTTTCAAAAGTACCCTTTGTCTTATCTCAAAAACGCCTTAGCATTGATCTTTTTAGGCTTCTGCATCTTGCTCAAAGATTGTAGGGTTATTGACTGCCTCTGGTTCATTGCACTGAACTGCCACCTCTGCTAGGGTCTCAAGAGAAGCATGTGTCTGAGCCTGGTGTTTTGAAGACATAGCTTGTTTCCTCAAAGCCTTGACCTTTTTCTTCAAGCCCTGAGCTACTCTCCATAAGTTGTTGTAATCTTTTACAATCTTGTCCTTCTTTTTCTTCTCTTTTATGCTTTCATGGGATAATCTTTCCAAGGATGAGTTGCTTTCTGCAAAGTTCTTTGACATGGTTTCATACCTGGTTTTTATTACCCTTTCTAGCACTTCTTGCTCAGCTAACTTCTTCTTAAGCTTCTTGATTTCCTTTTATTTACTCTTCTTCACTTGTTTGCTAGATGAGACATCTACAATTTGTGGTTTTTTTTCTTCTTGAGGTGTAGGTGATGGAAGTTCCTCATAACTTGCTTGTATATATCAATAAAAACATAATTTTCACACCCTATGGTAACTGAATCCTCGTGCCCTATTTCAATCTAGTGCTCTTCATCCTCCGAGTCTGTGTAAGGAAGATTAAGAATGTTTTTGTTCACTGGGGATTCTTTGGCCTCTTCTTTTTCACCATTGAAATTTAATTTCATCTTAGTTTTGTCAAGCTTAGAGGAAGGAGAGGATTGATTAACTGGAGCTGGAGAGATAGCTCTCCTCCTCCTCTTTCCACTTATGGGAGTAGAAGACTTCTTGGAATGAGGATTCTTTTTACCTTCTGGTTGAACCTCAGTATGGAAATCATTCCAGAACAAGAAGTAATTCCACTCTTTGCCTCTTCTTTGCAATAGCTCACAAACCAAAAGTTTGATCAGACTATGGTGGGATAATCTACCTGCAACTTGATTAGGCTTGGCCTTGACTTGATGAGCCATTTTGGATAAACTTCTGTGGAGAAAATAGGGCAGATTGAGTGGGTTTCTACCAGTCAAATGATTTATAAGTTTAAAATGGTAAATCATCACTCTGTTGTATCTCCCTTCACAAGTTACATAAACCATTATGGCTTTTAAAAACTGCTGCCATTTCTCTTCAAGGAAAGACACAGGAATGTCTTTCTTCCATATCAAACCCCTATGTTCTAGTTTCAAATAAGACCTGAATTCAACATTCTTAGTGACAGTGGTTTTAAACCATTTTTCTCCAGTCATGGGAAGCTCTGTCACTTCAGCTATGAGGGATTCATCTATCTTGAATTCATCTCGGCCTATGATTGCTTTCTTTCCATCGAAATTGAGGGAAAATGCCTCTGCCACCTGCTGATGAGAACTCTATAATTTTTTGCAAAAATTATAACACCCTGCATCCCTGAACATTTGACATACCTCCAGGTGTGATTCGAGGTAACTCATGTCATCGAACTCTTTCCTTAGGGTTGACAGTCATTTCCTCATTTGTCACAATGTTTCCACACACCTGTGATCGAAGGAATGGATTTCGGGGGAGAGTTACACAACGTAGAATTAGGGAGAGTCGGCTTGGCTATGAAAAAAATGAGAGAACTGAGGCGAGCTTTAGAACGTGGCACTGATTACAAGGGATGCGACAGAACGGTTGGTAATTTTTTGTAGTCATGGTCGATAATTGTAATGATGGAGGGTATGTAAGGATGTGGCTTGATGATATGACAATCTGAAAAGATTCGCTTATATCATACAGAGATCAACTTTCGGTCATGAACGGTTCATTCTCCTGTCTTTTCGGCGGCTTGATGCAATTATTAAACTATGAACCCGACGGTTGAAACGTGTGAAAGGATGTGCTGGCTCTTTCCCCGCTTCTGTGATTTCGGTGGCTAAAATAGCCCTGAATTCCTTTGTTTAAGCTACCTAAAGCTAAGGCTTTCGGTGGCTAATGAACAATCAAAATGTTTGCCTAAGCCACCAAAACCCGATATTTGAATTAGATCAAATAAAAACTAAACATAAGTTTATTTAAACTTTATTATATGCGTAAAACTTTGAGAAATGAGCTTTCAAAAAAAATTAAAAAGTACCTTTTTTTAAAATACATCCTATCACCTAAAATGAAAAATCTCAATTGATTTATTTAAGGAGATAACACAACCATTTCTTTTTCCATGTGCTTTAAAGGGCACATATGTGAAGGTGGAAATTGATATTTTATTAAGAGTCCACGTATGACATCTCTATGGAGCCTCAATACCATAGCCCATGAATTATAATGAAATCTATATGGAGCCTCAAGACCTTAGCCCATGAATTATAAGAAAAGGAGACCAATGTGATATTTGGTGCTCCTTCCCCTTCATCCAAAAGTTGATTAAGTTGGGGATACATATGATTTGGCTCAGCTTAACGTTTCATATAGCCGTCCTCAACCATGGTCCACAATTTTTATGGTTGAGAATATGTGTTTCCTTATAAGAGGTCATAAGTTCAAATCCAAAGGGGGGTAGGGTATGTATACTTTCGTAGACATTACCAGTCAAAATCATTAGGCAGAGGGGGTCTCATACACCAATTTGGTGTCCGGCTTGGTCGTGACCTTAAAAATAAATTATTATTATTATTATGTGAACTGTCAGCCATTGTGACTAAAACAAATGTGAAGAGAGACGTTTCACAGTGTATGAAAGGGGCCTTAAACAGAGTTTCCCATGGAGCTTCCCCCGCCTACAAATATGGACAATGATCTAAAGATCCAAAGGGCACTCTTTCATGTTAAAAATTTCAAGATGTTATATGTTTAAAGGGTGGCCATCACACATAAATCCGCGGGTTCTCTCAACACAGATTAATCAATGCGATCTGATTCAAGATGAAAGAAATTTGAACATTTTTTATTGGGTTCCCAGACATATGGAATATATGGGATATCCTTGCAGGAAGTGACTCACAAATTGTTTTGGAAATTATATGTGGCTTCAATTTGTTGATTGTTTCCACCTTACATTCACAGGTCAACAGATTGTTGAGTCTCTTCATTGGCTAACCGAGATATATTGAGGGCCACCTCTCATGAGTTGACAAATATGTTTGGGTGTGTTAGGCAACGAAAGAAAAAAGAGCATAAAACTGATAACATCAAACCGAACATAACACAACATCAATCATGCAATTGACACAGTGTTTTTTGTGGAAACCCAATGTAGGAAAAAACCACGGGGCAATGATAGTTGGTATTCTTATTATTCAAGGGAGAATTACAATAGCCAACACATCAATACAACCATCCTCTCCTCACAAACACACTGTACTCCACAATATTGTGTCTTGCTCACACACTCTACACACATTGCACTCTCACCTCTATGGGTATGCTCGTATATATAACATCTCTCAAACAATTAGACTAAATGATTATAATTAGATCCACCAGTTACAAAATATGTTCACAAAAGAGTGCATGCATGCACATTCCTAATATAGTTGCATGTATGTGCATGTAACTGCATGGAAAATGCGTTGGCATGTTTCCAACAATCTCCACCTTGACAACAATTTACCTGATATATCATCCCCTTAATTAATTCATCACCTTTCCTGCAAGCCAAGAGAATCCAAACACCATCACAGCTCCACAACTTCTCTACCAATATTGTTACATGAACATGTCTGCACGATTCACTCTAGAATGGACCATTATGCCTCCATCAGTAATTTGTATTATAAACTGATACACTTGTCCATTTTTATATGTTGGATTGTTAGTCAAACGCACAACACTTTGACCACCACAGAGCACCACATCATGTATTTGTCCATACTTACCCAATAGATCCTTTCATTCTTTCAAGACATAACCTGAGGTAGATCTCCTCTCATCCAAATCTCATGAATCATAACCACAGACTAAATCATTGCAACCACTGTAAGTGATACTTGTTCTTTTGTGTTTGAAGCACCCATATCCATGCTCTTTACCTGATTTTTCCATGTGTCTACTGACAACACCAACTGCATGTGAAATGTTGACCATTTCCCATCACAATCATCAAACTTCCTACTAGCATATAATACTCGAGACATATAACCCTTTTCTTCTTCATCATTTAGGACATAAACCTGAAGAAAAAATTACAATGGAAAGCCAAAGGGATTTTACCAGTTTCACATTATTCATACCGAATTTCCTGAGTATCTTCACCACATACTTCTATTGTGATAACCAAGCTTACCATCCTTCCTATATATGTGTATTTCCATGCCCAAGATTTATTTTTGCTGCTCCCAAATCCTTCATAACAAACGTCCTAACCAAGTAAGCCAACTTGTTGACCTCAACCATGCTTGTGCTTGCAACAAGCATAGAATATAACACCAAGATAATGAATATACCATAAACACAATGGTTATACTCACTTGTAAAATTTGGCTCACCATGAATGAATCAAACATCTTGCACCATTTTCCTAGCATGCTTTAGGTCATACAATGATTCTTGAGTTTGCAAAAAAAAAATTTGTTGCTATTCTAAACTAATCGTTCTGGTTGTTCCAAACACATCCTCTTATCCAAAAAACTCCATGTAAAACAATTTTAATGTCTAGTTGTACTAACACAACTAGTGCTAACACAACATAAATAGAAACAAGATTTTAACAACTGGTGAGAAACTTTCATGGAAATCAATACCTTCCAAATACCCTTCTACTACCAGTGATTCTTTGAACCTTTCATCTTTTATAAAAGGAGATTCATCAAACGCTGCATCTCTGTCCATGATGATTATGTGGGTAGTAGGATCCCATAGTCTACATCCCTTAACATCATCACCATATCAAAGATCTACCTGTTTGATATGGGTCCTACTTAGAGTGATGATAAAAAACATAATCATCAGAACCAAATAATTTCACATTTGATTAATTACCAGATGACATGTTCATACCTCTTCCTGAATCTTCCTGTCTTTTGCAACCAATGGTGACCAAGTTACTAGATAGCTCAACTGCTTATTTCCACAACTATTGTTGCAACTTGGCATTATTGAACATGCCTATTCGATCCCAACTTCCTTGTAATACTTTCCAAGTTCCATGGATATGAACCTACCTTCATCATATATTCTCAAACACTTGATTGACCTGCCAACACATCAACCTTTCTACAGACCCACCTTTCTAACCTGGACACACTACTCCACCTCGAACTTTGCATTTGAACAACTTTGACCAAATCCGACTAAACCACCCAAGTGAACCTTTGTCGCTCATCTCCAAGGACTTTATACTAGAGTCTTAGTGCTCCACCTTAGCATGAACATTCCCTTGACCAAATTCGACCAAGTCAGCTAAGTAAGCCTTCACCGCTTACCTCCAGGCCCATTTACAATGGAGTTCACCAATACTTTTATACGCTTCATTACATGCAACCCATGGACACAATACCATGGGCTACCCAAAAAACATGGACCCGAAAAGCTACGTGCTTGGACCTAAAAAACCATATTTAACTCATTAACTCTTCCATCGAGTCAAGGTTAACCAAACATACATGCCCCCACACCCCTCCTACACACATATTCAATCTACCTAAATCTATGTCTAGACTTTTCATAGGTGACCTAATAAAATAGGGTTATGCATGCCTATCTAGGTCTTATAGACATATGCCCATTTACACGCAATCAACAACTTTTACAACTCCAAAGTAAATACATTTTTTTTCATCGTGACTCAACCATCACCGCCCTGCACCTTCTATGTGAACACAGGTGGTGAGACACAACAAACAGACAAAACTTCATCAACCATACCTATAGTTGAATTTTCTTCTTTTGTGGAGTCCTCTTTGAATGCTTGTTGTCTTTTCCAACAATCCTTCTTTAGATGCCCAGATTTGCCACATAACCAACATTTTCCCTTACCCTTATCGTCTTTTGACTTAGACTTAGTTGTACCTTTTTTATCTTTTCCTCCTTATGTAGATCGACCTTTGACCACCATTGCTTCTACTACTGAGGTTTCCTTACTAGATCTTCTCCTCGTCTCCTCAGACAACAAAGCTCCCACAACAATGTCATAATCAATGGCATATATTGAGCTGAACCACATAGATGTGACCAGATGATTCCAAGACTCAGGCAACAAACATAGTAGTGTAACCGCCTTGTCCTCATCTTCGTACGTTACATCCATACTATATAATTGACAAATCAGAGCATTGAAAACATTCAAGTGATCAACAATTTCCGTACCTTCTTTCATCCACAAGCTGTACAACTGCCTCTTCAAGAAGATTATATTCATCAAGGAATTTGTCATACACAGACTCTCTAGTCTGTTCCACAAACCTATTGTTGTCTCCTCTTCAGTGATGTTAAACAACACTTCATTTGCCAAACACAAATGAATGGTATTGAGAGCTCTTGCATCCATATCCTTCCAGTCCTTGTCTGTCATGCTTGTCGGTTTCTTTATCTTTTCAGCAAATGCCTTTTGCAATCCTTGTTGCACAAGCAGATCCCACATCTTAAGCTTTTATAGCGCAAAGCTATTCTTGTTACTAAATTTCTCCACCTCGAACTTTAAACTCTGCATTTTCACCATTAACAAAAAAAAGTCCAAAACCATTGTTTATAAAACCAAGCCTTCATATAAAAGAGTTTTCATACTCAAAATTGAACCTCAAACCTCAAAAAATATTAATTAAAACATTTAAAAAAAAACATTTAATAAATATATTATACCTCACAACCTTTTACCAAAATATAAAAGCTCCTCCTCTCACCTTTTAATAAAAAAAAAGTGATTCTAAATAATTCCACCCACTACAAAGAAAAAAAAAAAAAAAAAAAATTCCTCCGTAAAATATTATAACATACTCCAC
Organism: Picea engelmannii; assembly: GCA_009831015.1. Lineage (NCBI taxonomy): Eukaryota > Viridiplantae > Streptophyta > Pinopsida > Pinales > Pinaceae > Picea > Picea engelmannii. Next base: position 101,013 of record ML802680.1, on the reverse strand, counting down.
CCATTAATTTACCATGGCCATTCTCTTACCAATACCAAAGTGATCCTCTTAGTATCCATGCATTAAAAAAAAAGTCCACTTCCATAATACCTTGAGTTCTGTGCATGCATATACTTTTAAGTTCTTTGCATATACCTTTGATTAAAACGACTTTCCATGAGTATCGTGCTACCCGCAAGGATGAACAGTGATCGCGCCCCCTCCTAGTCATAAAGGGCAATGATCCCCAGAAATCCCGACAAGTTTGACAGTGATGATAAGGAACGATAGTCCAAGAAATATCAACGATTTTGTCCTCCTCCAGCGTGTAACACACGAATCAAGCTCTTGTAGTGCTTAGATAGAATCTTCCATATGCAGGTTCAGTAAGAAGTCGCTCTCACACGCTAGATCTCGTCTAATGACTTTCTTGAACTCATGCAGATTAGTTTGGCTTGGTTCATTTACTCTTATACTACTTGTTAGACAGACAAAGAAAGCAAAATAAAGCATAAACAAAACATCAAACCAAACACAATATAATAATATTACACAATTGATATAGTGATTTAATATTACACAATAAAATATCATTCCCTACAGAAAAATTTACATTCATGTTCAAAATCTTTTGGTTAATCCAAATCTTTTGTGGAATGGATAATTATTTTAAAGGAATGCAATGTCTTTTAGTAGTTTGTCATTTAAAACACTTGTATCGTCCCTAGATGGTAGAAACGGATTAGTAGTGGATGGATGCTACATTTTCCTCTAGTATAGGTTAGTTTCTTCTCAAGTAAAAAATTAGGGTTAATCCTCCATACGTTCGAATATGAGAATATCATTCATAAGAGAAAAATTTACATTACCTGTTCGAAACATTTTGGTTAATCCAAAACTTCTGTGCATGTTAGTTGAAGTACATGACCATAACAGTACACTGGCAGGGTAGGACATTCTGGGGATGATGATAATAGCTTAACCAAATCTGTTTTGCAGGCAGAGCCTCCAGCTGACCATGAAATTTTATAGAATGAGATATATGAGGGAATTGATGTGCATCACTTGTATGTTTATGCAGCCTGAGATGATGGTTTTATCTTACCAAGAACTGTATGGAGTTAAGAACATTGCACTATTTCGAGTTAATGTTGATAAGATTCAATTTTTATTGATCGAAGTAGCAAGCTAACTGGAGGTTTAGGAGCACGTCAATCAGGGTACTTAAACTTCATAAATGGATAAAATCAAGGAAGCTCCAAAGGTCCCACTCGTGCAGTTGTGCCAACTTTGCTCATTGAACATTAAACTTTAAGTTCAACTTTTTTAGTTGCCTGGATGAGCACTGTATGTGCCAACTTTTTTTCTCATTGAACATCATGCTTTAAGGTATCGTTTAGATCACTATTTAGTTATATTCATAGAAATATACTTAATGCTTGAAATTTATGGTCTCGTGCAAGTGTTTGTTTGAGTATTTTTACCACCATGTGTTAGTTTTTCCTAACTTTTTTTGTGCCTAAAATCAGTTTATTTGTTTTGTCTTATGGAATTCTGGCATGAATGGGAATGCACTGCATTTTCTTTTTTGAAAATATAAATTTTTTTAATCTTGTCATTTTGACTCTTGACAGAGCAAAAGTGCATTAAAATAATATTGCAATGTCACCTTAACAAATAAATTCAAGCAAATATAAGTGATATATCATTGGAATTTAAATCATTTTTTCAATAAAAACAATACCACATGCATAAAAGGGAATACTTATTAACTTTTAAATGGTGAACATTTTTATGGAAATTCATAACTTACCATCTTTAGTATTTACCTTCATAAATTGATTTATTTTTTTAAAATGTTATGCTAAGAGAATGCAGATAGTTTGCATGAATCTCTATGTTTTTTCATACCATTCTAACAACAACCTATAATTGTCTATATTATTTATATTTATAGTCCATTGCATTATAATTCACAAAATTTTACTATAATTAATCTTTTTGTTCAACTAGGGTGAAGTTCATTATTGATTTTAGTTCATTTCTTCATTTTTATTAAATTTCCTATTTCCTAAATCATTTGATATTTTATAATTGTTCTACATAGTGGCATTTTGAAATATTCACAATTTAATTAGTGCTTGATGTTATGTTGGTCTACATTGTTTCCACCATGGTTTTATTCCACCATGCATTTATCCACATTAAGTATTTGAAGAGTCGATTCACTTTTCAATTTAAAAAATAAGTTATAGATCAATTTCTTTTTCATGACAAATTCCATGTTTTGATGGGTTTCAAATTTCTACACATTCATTTGGTAGGTAAAGTAAACACCTTATCTTATTAGTCCCTACCGAAGGCATAGAGAGACTATAGCGATTGATAATTTATTGACTTCTTATTAGTTTGTCCTTTGACCATAAATATTTCCATAATATCTATTATTGGAACTAGGGAACTAAAAACATTGATTTTTATATAATAAAAAATACCATATATGTCATGATCTGACTCGATAACAGATTGGAGGTCTTATTGTTGGCTTCACTATTCCCAATGTTATATATGTTGGCATATCCAAAGTATTTGATCGTATAGGGTCTTTTTGAATCATATATTTTCTTATGCATTGCACGAAGGTGGATTAATGCTAGCATTAGTTTGAATGTTTGTCTTAGCATTTTCTGCTAGCATTGTCTTAGATCATATACGGTGCTTTTTTTATTTGTACTAATCATATTGAAATGTTTATATATCCAAGGTTTATAGTGATCGATAATTCCAAAGTTTATAACCTTGTATTGTGATTTATTTTTTTATTTGTGCTACTATTATTATTATTATTATTATTCCTTTGTATTTGTATTGAAATGTATTGACACTTTTTTTGAGGTGCTTGAATAGGTCTGATAGCTTAAATGTTTACATGACGCAAGGTCATCCAACAGGCCTGACAACTTAAATGTTTGCATACCGCAAGACCCTTAGACAACCTAGCAACCTTAAATGTTTATCTAAATACGCTTCTCGGAGTACATTTTTCTTCGAAAATTTCCATACAATGTTGCAGTGATTTTGGACAATATTGTTGTCTACCGCTAGTTGAATAGGCATTGTATGTTTCATCCTTCTTCTAGCCTTGCAATGAAATTTCGTCAGCGTTGAAGCTACATACATTGTTTACTAGTTCGGTGAGTGCTTCTTGTTCATTGGTTCGTCGGTTGCTGCTTCTTCTTGTTGTTTGGTTCACAATTCAACCTGCATTGTTGCCTTTCATTGTTTCAGAGTAAGTTTCCATGCCATAGTTTCATTTTCTATTCCTTCTTTGTTGTTCAGTGTTTGTAGTTTACAAGTAAGAATGTTTTCTTATTTCTACTGGCATGCTCGTCATATGTTTTCGGTTCCTTCTGTGCTTCGGTTGCAGTGTCATAATCGTTGGAGATACATATGTTGTTACTAGTTTGGTGGTTGTTGCTTGTTCATTGGTTCGTTGGTTCTTCAGTTGCTGGTTGTGTTTGTTTGGCTCAAGTTTATGATTTGGGGCCCTTGGGCTGCGGTTGGTCCTATTCGTGCTTTCTCATTGGTTTGGTGCTTGTTGTTTTCTTTTGTTTTCTTCGACTTTGCAGAGTTGGGGTCATGCGCTGACAGTTGGAGCTATTTGTTTTTTATGTATTATTATTATTGTTTGGGTGCTTTACGATGTTCATCCCCTGCACCCATGAGTGGACATGCGGTTGTGTTGTTTGTCATGTCTGGCGAGGTCGATATCTGTTCTGCTGTGAGATTTTGTTGGTGCTTCAATGTTGACTTGATAGAAAATAGTTGCATGAAAAATAGTTCGAGAAGCACATGTGAAATTGCAATATTTGTTGTTTTTTTGTTAAAATAAAACATATGCAAGCTACACTTATAAACTATGACCTGCAAAATGTGCCCATATGACAATACATGTTCTTTATCCTCTACACAAACTGGTGTTACCATGATACAATTTGTCTTGTACTTGAGATATGATATGTACAACAAAGATACTGCAAAATTATATTTCCATGTCTGGAAGCATATCTGGGTAGTTTGCCACGGAAAACCAAAATATTTTATCGCGGGCACATCAGTTTGTGTAGAGGATAAAGAACATGTATTTCTATGGGTGGAAGCATATTTGGATACTTTGCCACGGAAAACCAAAAATTGTTTAGCTGTGACCATGCAATTTCGTAATATTTTGTGGCTTGTAATATATTTTGGGCAGGGAAAAAATTACATATTTACAACTATGGATGGAGAAGCGCAAAGTTTCATGTTTCTACCTATCTTTTATTCTATTCGTTGAGTCTCATTTACTATATGTACATATTACTTGTTCTCTGGTGCATACCGGCTTCCATTCATGTTCATTGTATTTTGTGCGTTCCCACATTCAAACAAACATAATAGCTGGAGAAAATGATGGAGTCTTGACTACATCGGTTGAAGAGGAGATAGAAAGGTACACACTTGTACTGTTATTTCATATTGCATTGTTTTGTATTTAATTTATTGTATGTCTATGTGTTCACCTAATTTATTGTATGTAGATGTTGCGTACCTTCCTACATAATAACTTATCTTCATTACATGTCTTCCTGCATACTAACCCCCTTCATGTTTGTTGTATTTTTCCTGCATTGCTACATTTAAACAAACATAATGGCTGGAGAGGATGATGGACTCTTTGGTGGGAATGTAGACGAGGAGTTACAGAGGTGGATACCTATAATCTTATTTCATATTCCAGTGTTCAGTTTTTCATTTACTGTCTGTATATTTTTTGTGCTTGTTCTGTTGCTTTGCACCCTTTTTTTTACTATTATTACATTTTTTTTTTTTACCTGTTTGTATATACTACGTATCTTTCTGCATTGTATCCTGTTTGTTATTATGTTGGAATAAATAGAACTGTTTTTTTGTCTTTTACATGTCTATCTTCATACTAACTTACCTTCATGTCCATTGTGTATTCGACATTGCTACCTTGGAAGAAATGGGTTGGTTGGATAGGAAGATGAATTGTTTTGTGCAACAGCAGAGAGGTACAATCTTCGAAAAGGTATACCAACTGTGCAAGAAAATTAAATATACAAACCAGGTGGGGTCATATAATATTAGACTAGAAAACGATGGCTTGGTAGAAATGGGACTTTATGCCCTCCGCATTTCTACTTTTTCCATTTTCTATTATCCCTTTTGCTTTCTAATTGCTCTGCTTAGTGGTCTTTTCGAAAATGCCTTGGTGCGCCGGTTGATGGACTAACGGTTTCACATTTATGGTCACGCTTATACCTTATTCCATACTTACCCACTTTGTTGATTGCGGGTGCCGGGCGGGCGGGTTCAAGATTTCTCCCCTGGCTTTGAGGGGTCCGCGATATACATACTGGTCATCGTGCATCGTTTACTGTTATACATTTTTCTAGTCAAAAAATCATAGGCATACAATTTGATGCTTGAGTCCTCATGTTTCCTGAGTATATTCCTTGACACCCTATTTTGTATCCCATCTCTTTCCACCCTGCATGTGACATTAAGAACTATTATGGACAGTATACAGTGCATATGCTTGTTTAGTCCTTCTGATGTTCATATACACATGATTGCATTAGAAAAAGTTGGACTAGTGACATGGCCATGAGCAATCAGTCATCCCAAACATCAGCAGACCGACAAGGCCAAAGGTAAATATGCATACATTATGTTCCTTGTATGTTTACCAAACAAATATCCTCGACTATTTATTCATATATGGCATGGTGAATATGTTGATGTCATCTGCAATACATGGTTTGAATTTCACAAGAAGTATCAACAAGTACAAGCGAGACGTCAAACATAGCGCAGGTTCTGCAGACTAAGAGGTGTGGTTGCAAAACTCTGGCTCCATAGTCCATTGAAGTTGTGCGTCTAGTTATAGATTTATGCCAGTGAAAAAAAAATACAAAAAAAAAAATGCACACTACCATTCACTTTAGTTTTCCTGTTCAAAAATTGTCACCAGGTCTAGAGTTGTAACACCCAAAGTACTGTCAATAGAGGGCTTGATCAACAACTGAATTGGACAAGTGTTCATCGGGGACATAATGGTCGTCTATATCACCTAATTGGACAAGGAAAACAAAACTAGATCCATTATGCGTGTTGACATGACAGACAAGGAGGCCATGATGATAGTCACACTAACTATTCCTACACAACTTGTCGAGAAACATGAAGAAAATATATTGTCGGGTAATGGGATATCCATTACAAATTTTAATATATTGCCCAAAACAATATATGACTGTGGTGATTGTGATCGGATTATTTCGCTCAATGAAACAAGTATTGTGGAAAAAATTTCCACTGTTTTCTCAGAATATTGTTTCGTCTCAGACACAACTGTCAACCAACTTGCACAGAGAAGTGATATTTACCCAATTGAAACCATTCGCGCAGTTGTCACACTGGCGAGAAACCTTGGCTCGTAACACATTTTCCATATAAAGGATGGAGACTCGGATAGCGAAAAGGCAATGGTACAATTTTCCATATCCAGTTTTGTCCTTTACTTTCGCATGTGCATGTATCTCGGGTAAGTTACACAAATATTGCATTGTTCCATGTTGTAGCTGCAATTGTTTGATACCTATTCAAATTTGTTTTCGTCAATGGAACAACAATTGCATAAAGGGAAGTTTCCACTTATGCTCTTCAAAAATATAACAAAGAAAAGGGATGTCAGAGAAAGGATCTTTCACACAACCCAAGCAACATTTGTAACATAGTTGCGAGCAAACATAGTACAGGATTTAAAGAAAATGGCTATCTCTACAGTTTTTGTGTGTATACATCCACATAATCATCCTCACTTTGCTTATACAAATAGCCTTCACCAAATTTTTGCGGCTTTCTTTATTTTATTTTTTATTTTTTAAGGGGGTGGGGAGTGCAGTTGTGTATTATATTGTTCAATGTATTAATTCCTATGCTCGTGTTTCCAGGTTGAAGGTATTTTGGTTGCAGCGAATGCGTACTAGACCTTCTTTGAGCTTGTATGTGCGAAATGCAACTCTCCTGCTTCTACTTCCGCTTTGATAAGTGATGATACGATTGATTGTCTATGATGCAGTGAAAAATGTCCATATATGTACGGACATTGCCTCAATGCTGCCATCCGAACCATGGGCAACACAATCGTGCATTGTACAATTAGGCAACCTATGTTACAAGATGTGCTTCCTAGGTTGGCAGAATTGCCGTATGAAGCATACCTATAGAAAAAGGCAAGCAGTGTCTACATGCTACGCGAATTTTGGATACACAACAAATTTACCTTAAATGAGGACAATGCAATATTGCATATCAGCTGAAGAAGAAAAAAAAAATACAAGAAAAAAAGAAAACATATAAAGCTTTGGCAGGAAACAAAAATATCTCATGTGTCTCTGTAATATTTCTTCAACACCCAAATGAATGTTCATCGGACTCGAGTACTTGATATTTCATGCACATAAGATTGTTTGGTCCAAAAATGGGAAGCATGGAAGAAAACCCCATATATCCCATGGCCCAGGTTATTTTCTCGTGGGAACATTTACCAGATGTAAGAGAAAACCAATGTCGCGACATGTTTTCTGTGTATATCAAATTGTTTGATGCAAAGGTCGATGCATTCTACTCTATGGAACCTTGTGAGATCTTTCTTGTGGTCTGTTTGGAGTTTAGTTAGTTCTTGGTTGTATGCTTTGCCTATCAATTTGTATATCGCGGAACTTTGAGTGTTGTTTGGAGGACAGAAAACAATAGAATTGCAATTTTTTATCCATTTAGCCCGCAAGTCCGCCTGTCAATTTGTATGGCGATGTGATGCAAATGTAGTATGTGGCTTGTTTTAGTACTTTTCCTTGATCGATGAACTTCGTAAAATTAATCTCCTGGAATAATTTGAAATAAACGAATATATACTGTGTGAAGTCCAATTGTGATATCATATCAACAAGAGGCCCTTAAAATTCAAATTGGTCATTGTTATGCTTGCGGTAATACAATTTAAAAAATCTTTGTTGTGTTTCCTTCATTATTTTGAAAATAAAAGATTTCACATCCTTTAATAATTTTATGTAATTAAATTGTACAATATCAATAATTAATATTAATAATTTAGTATTTGAAAATAATGTTTTTAGATAATGTTTGATAGTTGATAGGGATGACCATTGGTAAACAATGGCAATCTTGAGCACGCCAGACCTGGAGTTCGTCTGTCAATTTGTATATCGCGGAACTTCGAGTGTTGTTTGGAGGATAGGGAACAATAGAAGTGCAATGTTGAGCCAGCCAGCCTGCAAGTCCGCCTGTCAATTTGTATATCACAGAACTCTGGGTTCTATTTGTAGGAAACAAAACAATAGAGGCCCAATTTTGAGCCTGCCAGCCCGAGAACCCACGATCCAAAAAGTGGCTAAGTATGGAATGAGGGATCCGTACATGCCCTATAAAATCTCATGTCCATACTTTATAAAAGTACATATTTAGTATGTATTATTTGTTTCACAAAAAATTTCTAGGTACATAAGTTGGCAGATACACATGTTCAGATTTCCACTTACTTTTATATCACCAGCCTGACCAACCACTTCCCCGTTTCATATTGTACAAAATTTTTGGATCACGAGTTTTCAAATACACGAGTTTTTCTTTTAAATAAGATATTTAACATCCTTTAATAATTTTATGTAATTAAATTGTACAATATCAATATTTAATATTAATAATTTAGTATTGAAAATAATGTTTTTAGATAATGTTAGATAGTTGATAGGGATCACCATCAGTAAACAATTGCAATCTTGAGCCCGCCAGCCTTGGAGTCTTTCTGTCAATTTGTATATCGAGGAACTCCGAGTGTTTTTTGGATGACACGAAACAATAGAAGTGTAATGTTGAGCCAGTCAACCCGCAAGTCAGCTTGTCAATTTGTATATCGTGGACCTCTGGGTGCTATTTGTAGGAAACAAAAAAATAGAGGCCCAATTTTGAGCCCGCTAGCCCGAGAACCCGCGATCCAAAAAGTGGCTAAGTATGGAATGTGTGATTCGTACATGCTCTATAAAATCTCATGTCCATACTTTATAAAAGTACATATTTAGTAAGTATTACTCGTTTTTAGAAAAATTTCTAGGTGCGAAAGTTGGCGGATTCACGTCTTCATATTTCACTTACTTTTATATCACCAACCCGACCAATGCCTTCCTAGTTTCATATTGTACAAATGTTTTTGTCTAATTAAATTGTACAATGTCAATATTTAATATTAATAATTTAGTATTGAAAATAATGTTTTTATATAATGTTAGATAGTTGATAGGGATCACCATCCATAACCAATCGCAATCTTGAGCCCGCTAGCCCTGGAGTCCATTTGTCAATTTGTATATCGCAGAACTTTGAGTGATGTTTAGAGGACATGAAACAATAGAAGTGCAATGTTGAGCCAACGAGCCCACAAGTCCACTTGTCAATTTGTATATCGCGGAATTTTGGGTGCTATTTGTAGGGCATAGAACAATAGAGGCCCAATTTTGAGCCCACCAGCCCGAGAACCCGCGATCAAAAAAGTGGCTAAGTATAGAATGTGGGATCCGTACATGCTCTATAAAATATCATGTTCATACTTTATCAAAGTACATATTTAGTATGTAGTAGTCGTTTTTCGAAAAATTTCTAGGTGCGGAAGTTGGCAGATTCATGTCTTCATATTTCAGTTACTTTTATATCACCAACCTGACTGACCGCTTCCCCGTTTCATATTGTACAAAATTTGTGTCTCGTGGTTTTCCAAATAGACGAGTTACCAGATAGGCGGGTTCAATATTGTGTTTCCATTGTTCCGTCGCCTACAAAAAGCACCCGAACTTCCGCGATCTACAAATTAGCAAACGAATTGAAATAAAAGAATATATACTATGTGAAGTCTAATGGAACAATCATATGAACGAGAGGACATTAAAATTCAAATTCATCATTGTTATACTTGCAGTGAAGCTAACAATACACAAACTTTACTTAGACATCCAAAAATTGATTTTCTTGTAACTTTTCGATGCTTCTCTTATACAAACAGATCCTGGAAACTATAAACATCGCTCACTATATCTATTCCTTGATTGAAGAACCTGTTAAAAGGTTTAATGCACTCCATATTTATTGTTAAGATCATCAATGGTGCTTTCTTACAAAAATTCCCGCTTCCAAAAATTGCCATCTGCTTTCTCTTTTGCCCTCTGCTTTCCCTTTCTTTACTTACTCATTTTTCAGAAAATGTCTAGGTGTGGGATTTGGCAGATTCACGTCTTCAGATCTCCATTGTTACTTTTATATCACCAGCCCGACCAACTGCTTCCTTGTTTCATATTGAACAAACTTTTTGAATCCTGGGTTCCCACATAGGTGGGTTCAACATTGCGTTTCCATTGTTCCGTCGCCTGCAAATAACACCCAGACTTCCGCGATTTACAAATTAGCAAACAAATTCCCCTTCATATCATATGATTTCGCTTTCTATTTACTTGGTCCTTTTTTTGAATGTCTCATGCTTTTATATACATCACCCGAAGTTCTGCAATATACAAATTTCCCTCTTGACATTGCACTTCCATTGTTCCCCTACGCACAAACAACACCCTAAATTCTGCGATATACAAATTGACGCCCGAAATCTTTCACTGAGATGCAATATGACCATATGCCCCTCACATCTCCTAGGTATCTCTTCTGACCCTTTTTTTTTGTAACCAGTCCGACCACTTTCCATACTTGGGCATTTCTTGGAATCTGTTTCGTGGCTTGGTGGGTGGACGAAATGTACAATTCTTGGTCACTCTTCGCCATCACTGTTACCTTCGTACTTATTTCCAGATATGAAATTATTAAGATTTAATGCTAAGCAGGAATCATTAAGATTGTCATTAATGTTCGAAAGGCCAGAGAATATTTGTCATTACTACGAATTAAACCAAGATTTGCGGAGAAGAGTGTTATAATTTCCAAGTATTCATTTCAAACATGATGCAATCTCTTTCATGCGTTGGTCGGTTGACGCCTTTAAGAACTCTCTAATTCTTAATCTCTCTTCGTTATCACCACCACCTTCACACTTTTTTCTAAATATGCAATTAGTGAGCTTTAATGGTAACAACTCATTACGCACAAACCCTGGAGATTATCATTGATCAGTGAAAGAATCGAGGAGATATTTCATTGATATGCATTAAACTAGGATTTGCAAAGGGTTATATTATCCCTCCCCAATTTTCATTTCAAACATCGTCTGGAGCAAACGAAAATTATCGTTAACTTGTGGTAGCAGTTTTGTCCAGATACAGTAAACACATTCGGGCATGATGGCCAGAGGTTCCAGTATTATAGGGAATATTCTTACTACTCATCTCCCTCCGCCCAGGAGAAAAAAAGGAGATGGTCCCTTGGTACACCTAGAGATATATTTCAAGCCAAAGAATTCCAAGGAAACCCTGTCTGCTCAGAGAACCTGCCCAGCTGCATTGATGGCTAGAAAAGAGGTTGATGTCATGGATTCTAATACGGAAGAGAATGATCTAATGGACGACGATACGACAATGGATGATGGCAATGTAGAGATTGTTCCCACTCCTGTGCCCAAATTGAAATCAACCATAACGGGAGGAACTTCCCGGCTCAGTGATGGCGGGCCTAAAAACACAAAAATAAGGAGTTTCAGAAAAAGAAATCGATGTTGAAATCAATATCCATGTTGCAGATGGAAAGTAGGAATTCTAGAGGTCCAAATTAGTTTGTTTTGGGTGGAAGAATTTCACTGTAAGGAAATGACATGTTGATGCTCCCAGAGATATATTTCAAGCAAAAAAATATTCAATTACGGGACAACTACTGTCTTGTTCTCTGTATATACAATTAACATCTTCAAGAATGAGGACCAGAATTCCCACTGGTGCAAGGCATATTTCTACTAGTCATCTCCTTCCACCCAGAATGGACTAATTTGGGCCTCTGAAATTGCCCGTGCAACCTGTGTCCCTAAAGTTTTTCGACTGTGGAGAGGCGGTTTCTTGATGTGTACTAACTTTCAGTTAAGGGATATTCCATTTGACCTACAACATTTTTTGTCTTCTTCCTCATGGGAAGCTTATGAGAAATATCAAATTTATCACAGGATGATCCATCGAGGAAAAAACTGCAAGGATTTCTTAAAAAAAAGGCATGATAATCAGTTTTGTATGCATGTTGAAGAGCATCTCGATGTCTCCTTCATGTTGCAGATCCCATGCTTGTGTTTCTGGCAAATGAATTCGATGTTTTGGCCCAAATAACTGGGTCCAATTTGTAATTATAGATGTACAGTACTCGATGTTTTTTGTTT
>ML802680.1:76012-88425 GCA_009831015.1 Picea engelmannii | reverse complement strand
TGGATTTGCTATTAAAAACATTTGCCTTGCAGTCTCCGTTGTTGCTTCTTTTCTGGATTCAATGCCTCTTCTCATTGGCATGGTTCAGTAGTCTCGTAGTTATTCTATATTGTATTTTCTTAGGTAATTTTTTCTAAGATGGAGCATCTAACAATTATATGACAATGTACTGTGTTGATCCCAGGATTCTATGCAACAAAAAATGGATTACACACAGTTTCAAACCAACGTTCAATTCTATTCGCAATATAGATAGAACATAGCAATACCAAATCACAATGTTGAAGCAAAATCGTCATTCTTGTTTCTAGACATGCAATTATTTAACTTTAATGCTAACAAACCATAATGCAAGAAGTTTAATACTTAAGTTAATATGTTACAGTCATGGAAGAATGTATCAAGAACACACTTACACCCACAAATTGCAATAAAATCTAATCTTCAACAAAGCATTTGCTGGCAATTACTAGAAAATGATGGTTTTGCAACAATGGGGCTTGTTTGAAACCAATTCGCGCTTACGAAAAATTTCCCTACACCTTTCTATTTTCCCACTCTTTTATCCCCTGTAGTTTATCTTTCTGGTTACTTAAGTCGTTTTTTTTTTCCGAAAATTCCTTGCTGCGAGGGTTGGCAGATTCACATGTTTCGACTGAGTGCTTCCCCTTTGTCTAAATTGGGCCTCTATTGTTCTGTGTCCTACAAGTAGCACCCAGAGTTTCACGATATACAAATTGACAAGAAGACTTGCGCGCTGGCTGGCTCAACATTGCACTTCTATTGTTTCGTGTCCTCCAAACAACACTCAGAGTTCCACGATATCCAAATTGACAGATGGACTCCAGGGCTGGCGAGCTCAAGATTGCGATTATTTATGGATGGAAAAGTGTTAATATTAGAGGGAAAAGAATGTCCTATATAATTCTGTGTCCTAAAAACAACACCTAGAGTTCGGCAATATAAAAATTGACAGGGGGACTTGTGGGCTGACTGGCTAAAAAAAATGCAATTCTATAGTTTCGTGTCCTACAAGCAACACTCAGAGTTCTGCGATATACAATTTGACAGACGAAGCATGCAACCAAGAACCAAGTAAACTCACGGATCGTATTCCTAGTCATTGTTTTTTTTGCCTGCCACCTTCGCAGTTCTTTCCAAGTATATATCTTGGGAGGAAATGGGATACATGTTACAGATGTGAATATATTAGCCCTTATTTTCCATCTTCTATGCTTAGCCAAATATTCGTTTCTCTTTTCCCTAAACTTTATCTTTCTCATCACTTATTCGTTTTTTTGAAAATGTCTGGTTGTGCGGGTAGGTGGACTTGCGGGTTCACGTTTGCACTCGTGCTCTTATATCGCAACACCAACCGACCGCTTCCCCATTTCACACCTAATCACTTCTCCAACTGTGGATTCCTGGTAGGCAGGCTCTAGATTGGACTTCTATTGTTCCATGACCTGCGAACAGTATCGTGACTTCCACGATATACTTATTTACAACCGAACTCAAATCATGTTGTCTTCCATATTACAATCTACCTATCATGCCCTCTTCCGTGGTAAACATTTTTTACTAAAAAATTATGATACATACAATTTAACCGTCGGGTCCTCATGCCTTCCATGGAACTATTGTCATCCCATTTTCAAGCCCATTTGTTCGCTTTCCATAATAGCCATTTCTTTGAATTTCTTTCGCGAATCGTCGGTTTGGCGGGTTCAAAAAATATCCAATTCCTAATTGTTGGTTCTTGTGCCCGTGCCCTTTTGCAATTAGAAATTACCAATTATATATAAGATCTTATTTCTAAGTATGCAATTAGCAAGTGTTAATGCTAAACCACGATCTGAGGAAATCTCCCATTAATACGCATAAAACCAAAATTTCTGGATGCTTATATTATCCCTTCCGACTGTTAATTTCAAACATCATGGAATGTCATTTGCACGTTGTTGGGTTGGTCCATTCAAGAAATTTTCAATCCTCAATTCCGAAAACTAGTCCAACCAACCATTTCCCTATTCCTTACTTAGTGACTTTCCCGGAATTCCGAAAATATACAAACCGGCCGCTGAACTACCCCATCATGCTCTCTTATGATTTACACGTTTTGCAACAAAAAATTATGATACATAAAATTTGACCGTGGGATACTCACCTCTCCTGAGTATCCCCCATAACCCTATTTTGAATCTCGTCTGACTGCTTTTCATACCTTTTTGTTCCTTCCTTGCTCTCCCTCGTCTCCCCGACCTTGGCACTTTTCTATAATAATTTTTTTTTTATATATATAGTACATTTTGCACTGAAAACTTCTGAGACATACAATTTGATCGTCGGATCCTCACGTCTCCTATGGAACTATTGTCACACAATTTTGAAGTGCTCCCATCTGCTTGCCATACTTCGCCATTTCTTCGAATTTCTTCCGCAGATTGTTGGGCTGGCGGGTTCAATAAATATCCAATTCCTAATCGTTGTTTCATGTGCCCGTGCCCTTTTGCAATTAGAAATTACCAAATACATAAGATATTATTTATAGGTATGCAATTATCAAGCGTTAATGCTACACCAGGATTTGAGAAAATCTCCCATTAATACGCATAAAACCAAAATTTTCGGATGGTTATATTATCCCTTCCGAGTTTTAATTTCAAACATCATGGAATGTCATTTATGCATCGTCAGGTTGGTCCGTTCACGAAATATTCAATCTTCGATTATGAAAATAAGTCCGACCGACCGTTTCCCATTGTCATACTTAGCCACTTTCACGGAATTCTGAAAATATACAAATCGGATGTTGAACTGCCCCATAATGCTCTCTTCCATTTTACACGTTTTGCAGTCAAAAATTCTGATACATAAAATTTGACTGTGGAACACTCGCCTCTCCTGAGTATCCCCTGTAACCCTATTTTGAATCACGTCCGACCAATTTTCATACCTTGCCATTTGATCCTTGCTCTTCCCCATCTCTGTGACCTTTGCACTTGTCTATAATAAAAAAAATTGTTTATATATATATATATATATATCTTGTTTCTGAATATGTAATTACTAACATTTATTTCTAATAGCTCATCGTGCAGGAACCGTATAGATTGTCATTGATGGGTGAAAGGATCAAGGAGTTATCCTATTAATACACATTAAACCAATATTTGTGGGGGGTTATATTATCCCTTCCGAGTGTTGATTTAAAAATCATGAAATGTCATTCGCACGTTGCCGGCTTGGCACATTCACGAAACCTCCAATTATGAATTGCTCTTCGTCGTACCCACCACCTTCGCACTTCTAAATATGAAATAAGTAATCTTTACTTCTAATATTTCATCATGAACCACCCATACAAATTGTCATTAATCAACGAAAGGCTCGAGGATATTTCCCATTCATAAGCATTTAACCAAGATTTTGTGAAGAATTACATTATCGGCTCCAACTGTTCATTTCAACCATCGTCTGGAGAAAACCAACATTCTCATTAACCTATGGCATCAACTCAAAAACAGTTATGTGGAGATACAGTGAACATCTTCAGGCGTGAGGACCATAACTTCCAGTGGTCCAAGACATATTCTTATTACTCAACCCCTGCTGCCCAGAACGAAGTAATTTGGACCTTTGGGATTGCTCGTGCAGGCTGTGTCCTTGAATTTTTTTACTATAAGGAGATGGTCTCTTGGTGCGTCGATAAATTTATTTCAGACAAAATAATTATTCCACTTTGGAATCGATCTTCTGTTTCTTTGTCACCTCAGGTCTTCCGCTAGATGTTAAGATTGTCGGAGCCAACATTGACGTTCAAAGGAGAGGATTGCAAACAGTTCCTAGAAAAGAATAATAACGGTTTGGACCTCTTGCCCAATTTATTGGAAGACCCAATTGTAGTTCTTGAAGATATCACAAGCTTCCAAGTTAGTTCATTTAGAAATCCATTCCGCAAAATTGCTTGGTTGTTTACAAGAATAATGGGACATGAGTCCAGAGAAATTGTTTCCTGGATGGCTCTTTATATTTTGTATTTTGCAGTCAAAGAACAAGCCATTTTTTATTGGGGCAAGTTAATTTCCCATGAAATATGTTCCCAATTGTCAAGCTTCAAAAGGGAAAAGAAATTTTATATGTCATCCTACTTAGTTTTTGCGATAGCACATTGCTGCTAGTTTCCAGAACTGTCTCTGTCTAAGAATGTTAACTGGGAATTCGACCTAGTAATGTTTTGGTACCAGTCCTTGTGGAAGCACAAGGATTCCCACTATTTTTATGAGGTTTTTAATGGCTTTGTGTCTATTTGCAATGTTTTGTTACTAGGAGAAGATGCTCCTCGCATATCTGAACAGGGAACCAGTTTTTTAAATAGGAAGGGGACACTTGAACATTTGGATAATTACTCTATCATAAGGATTTTTGGCTCCAGGGAAAAACCTACTCTCCTTCCATGTCACACTACAGACAAAATGTTTGTTGCAGAAGTAGCATGACAATACAACTAATGGTTGCATCTATATCAAACGAAGGAGGAGATAACGACCCTCCTCACAAAACAAAGAAACTCAGAGTTCTTCAAATGGAGGAGGAGATAACGACCCTCCTCACTCTAAAATCGATAGTTCTCACAAGCTTCCAATAGACAAGAAGAGAAAAAAAATGTGGGATAGGGGAAAGAGCCCGAAATTCAGAGTGAGAACATGGAACTTGAGCCTGATATGGATAGTGTGCTCCACTACCTTGATCATCTCAGAGACACCATCCAACATAGTCATCTAATAGGCATATTCGATACCGAAAATTTTGACGAAGATGAATCCTCCGTGTTCCAGAGTGTTGTTTTTGACAACCAATCCAAAAAATTGATTATTGGAAAAAAAAAAATTAATAAGAAAGGAAAATCTCGTTCAGAGGTTGACCTTGCGAACATGCGGCCGTCCCAAATTTGTCATATTCACATAGCGAGTGGATATGCACTTCATGATTCCATTGGAGGCATTGAGGCAGAGAATTCCAGACTGAAGGACTGGGTCAAGGAATTGGAAGAGGATTTGATTCCTATGCCATTGCTTGTCAATCCTTTGGCACTAGCCATGCCTGCCACCCCTGCAGCCGAGTTAAAAGGATCCTCCATCCTCCTCACATCCTGTAGAGGATATGTGGAGAATAATATCAAGAAAAGAATGGAACTATTTACTGAGGTGTGGGAAACATCACAAACCATGACTTCCCTTGGAACCAAGGCACATAGTTTGCTCAAACATTTGCAGGTGGAATTAAAAGATGAAGAAAATTTATATTTAAACATGGTCCTTCCTTTTGGCACCATTGTCAACAACATGAAAGAAACAAGAAAAAGACAACAAGATATTCCATCCAAAAACTAGATCCGTCAATTAAATGCATGTTGGAAAGAAAAAGTGAAGAACCTGCATCTCATTGTTCAGTCATGTGAACAAGCCATATCAAAGAAAGAAAAATTATTCCCAAGGCTGTCCAGAATAAAATTAGCTAGAAGGACCAACGAATTCCAAGACCCCAACTTAATCATCAACTCCTTGCCCTTAACTAGGAAAGACTTCGATAAACAGTTTGATATGCTTAAGGTGTTGTCTTTGGAAAAGTTTTACAACATCCTTGAATATGGTCAAGATCACGTCGACGACTGGTTAGTCGACTATTCAGTACAGAATGAGGAAATTGATCAGGCTCTGCGTAATCTTTCTATCGACTTCAAGGAATTAGAAAATAAACTTTTCAACATAAAAATCTGGAATGAGATCAGTGTTGCCCCAATGAGAAGCTACATTTAAGAATGACTTGAAGGGGAATTGAAGAAGGTCGCTGACAAAATGCAACAAGAAGTTGCCTTGATTCCAATAGTTGTAGACGATATCAATGAAAAGACATCCACAATAAAATATCAAAAGGGTTCATATGTACCATCACTGTAATTCTACTGATCGCATCTTGTTTTGTTTATCAACCCAGTTATTCCACTTTTTTAAATAGAAATGTCTAGCCAAACACTGATACCTTTCAAAAACAAATTCCAAGTATTGCACTCTACCATCGCCCACTTCTTCTTTCTACAATCTTGTTTCTTGTACATATTTCTCTTATCTTCCGTGGGAGCCCCAATCCTAGTCTATATGAAAAAAGCATTGAAATTTCCAGGAATATGTCACTGACTTTCATTTTTTGATATATTTCAAATAAAACTATTGTTTTTTATCTCCTTTTATATTTATGTCCTCATACATTTTTATCTTTCACCAGTCTATATGACAAATGCATTTAAATTAGTATATTTCAAACTAAACTATTTTTTTTATCTCCTTTCATATTTGTGTCGTCATAAATTTTTATCTTCCACTGTGCACAAATTGTATTATGTTCTCTGCTTTCAAAAAATAAATGGGGCTCTAGAGGCCATGTGTCATTTACTACATGAATACCACCTATGCTTCATGCTTCTTCCCACATCTCCGTTGCAGTTTCCATCTGCCTATGCTACTTTTTCCTATCCCAATTCAATTTGGCAGGGACTACTTTTTCCTATCTCAGTTGTCATTTGAAATCCACCTTTTTGGTAGAAGAAACAACCAATGACTTGCAGGAAACTATAGAATGGCCCTTAAAAGAATGGACAAGTTTTGAGAGTTGCATTTGCAAATAATATTCTTGTCTCGAGATCAACTAATTTCGCCTTTGTGCATGCTAGTAACCTTACAGCTACAACAATTGAAGCTGCTATGTTTGCACAACATCTTTGCATTTTAATTTCAGATCAATGCCAGATCAACATGTTTAGGATGATATATCGACCTGCATATATTGAGCATTGGGAATCGAGTTCCATTACTCTATTTCCACCAAGTGCCAAAATTATACCCAACTTCAAAACGCAATGTATATTAAAATAATTCATTTTCAAGTTGACTATTAAGGTTTTTTCATGTTGGAAAATGTCTTAGATATTGGTTTTGAAGATGATATTTGATGCTATATTATGTACTAATTAGTTGTTATATCGCTTGCCTAAGTGCAATTCCCATGGACATGTAAGCATTGTCTTGGGGATCAAACCAAAAAATGAAACATATCCACTAGCTCACGGACCTTACCACCCACAAAATACATTACACATAGTTTTAAGTGATTTGAAGTCACATAGCATGGTTTAATTTCAAAAAACAACAAATTACTCCCTTCTAACACTTGACCATTTTCGTAGCTAGCATGTATTCATACATTGTCTTCTTTCAAAGAATTTAGTATTTTATTCATTATTTAGAACATTACATATCAACCAACAATTATTCTTCTCTCCATGACTTCTTACAGTAACCCCTTTCCTTCATGCATTACACATTGTTGACGAAAATTACTAGTTATTAGTCCCTGCCTTAAGGCAGAAGGGACTATTGTAAATGATTTTCTCCCTTAGCATTAGTCTATGCACAAACCAATGCATAGTTATCTTAAGTCTTAACTTGAACATGTATTAAGCACTTTTTCTAATCCAATAAACTATTTCAAATTATGTTGATTAGTTTACTTAAAGCAATAAGAAACTTGATCATCTTATTTTTCCTCATACTGAGGCAAGAGAAGAACCAAGAGGCTTGAAACTTAGGAAAAAAAATATGTGAGAGTATTGGAACTTATGAAATGCAATATGTAATATATACAAATGAATTAATGTTAACTTCAAGTTAACATTAAATCCAAACATTAAATGTTTGTTCACTTATAGTTCATAACCCATAGTCTATGACTTGTTGCAAAGTCCAAAGCCATTGGCATCTCGTGTTAGTTTCCTAGCTGCCAACTTCCCTTTACTTCCACTTGGTCACTTGTACGTTCATGCAAGTTCATTCTTACATGAAAGTTCCTTCTAGTTTTCTGTGTAACACACTATTTTCCCCAGCTTGTAATTAATCATTAATTATGATCACCATGCTATGGCGTGTGAACAATGTAAATGTATTGTTGTTTAGATTGCCAATAACTGAATGTGGGGGTGAAACCTCGAAGTAGTGGCCATGATATCACTAGAGGAAAGAATGAGGAAATTGTGGGGAGGGTTCATTAGTTCAAATGACCCAAATTCCCCTTGCTGAGATAATAAGACCCATCTGGATCCCAAGGAGAGGAATTAGTTAATGAAGGAAGGATTGGTGGTTGGATAATCAACCGCCTCCATGAATGGAAGCATGTCTTGACTGAAGAATGTCATCTTGAAGTACCACAGGACATGGCAGACCAAGCAGACCTGAGTTTCCTTTTGACAAAAGGAACATGACATGTTGATAAACTTCTCGAGGAGGAGGAGGAGGAGAAAGGCATGGGGAGATATACCAGAGAGGAAAAACAAGAAGAGACACATCAAGGAGGAGGCATGCATGTGAGGCTCTGTGGAGAGCAGGAGAGACACGAGAAAAGAGTGAATTCACATAGGGGAACACAACCCGAGCAAGAGACTGTGAGTTTGATGTTGAGGAGGCATCTGATAAACCTTGCAGAGACCATGACAGAGAAATAATTCTTTGAGATATTTGTAGAAATTTTCTTGGTAATATCATGGCTTGGAATAGGGGTGATATCATAAGTGATTTGATGAAGTTTCATTTCGGGAGAATAGGAGTGGTCTAGCACCAAAACTCTTGAATGTTGGAGTCACAAAGTTAATCAGGACCGTTGAAAGTGGAGGGATGTGTGTCCACAGATCAATGACTATACGAAATTTTGGGTATTCGACGGTATAGGTATGCACAAGTTTCTCTGGATCTCTTCAAGCTACAGTAAATCGTGGCTGTGAATGTTAGGTACACGTGGAGATAGATCGGGCATGGTCCGAAGAGGAAGTTGTAAGATACACGCCGAAAATCCTGAATGCCAAACTTCTGAAGTGACGTGGACCGTCGATCCTACGATCCTTTGGGATCCCTCTCAGTTGTCAATCTAAGGAACCCCCCCTTGACTTCCAACCAACTTGGAACGTGTCATGGAGCAACATGTGGCCCCTACTTGTCCCCTGTCAAATGTTGTTCATTGAACTAGATTCGTTGGATGAGAGGCTACCAAGGATTTTCTTTGCAGCACCCAAATATTTCATCGCAAATGAATTAGATAATTTCTTCTTCAACACATTTATATCCTGCATATTAGACCCCACAACAAGCATGTCATCTACATACAATAACAAGATAATATAGCTTCCATTTTCTATTCTTTTAAAATAAACACAATGATCAAAATGACATCTATTATAACCTTGTTCTGTCGTAAACCTATAAAACTTCAAATACCACTGCCTTGGAGTTTGATTTAGTCCATACCAACTCTTCTTCCACCTACATACCAAATTCTCATTTCATTTGATCGCATACTC
Organism: Picea engelmannii; assembly: GCA_009831015.1. Classification (NCBI taxonomy): domain Eukaryota; kingdom Viridiplantae; phylum Streptophyta; class Pinopsida; order Pinales; family Pinaceae; genus Picea; species Picea engelmannii. Next base: position 79,022 of record ML802680.1, on the reverse strand, counting down.
ATGTGGTTTTTGCATATAAATGTCTTCCACCAAATCCCCATGGAGAAAAGTTGTTTTAACATCTAACTGTTCAAGATGGAAATATTCTACTGCAACAAGACTTAAAATAGTCCTTATTGAAGTCATTTTAACAACAAGAGAAAATATTTCATCAAAATCTATACCTTTCTTCTGTGAAAACCCCTTTACAACAAGTCTATCCTTGTACCACGTTTTGCCTCCATCTTCTTCCTTCAACCTGTAAACTCATTTATTCTCGAATGCCCTTTTTCCTACAGGAAACTGAATCAAGTCCCAAGTCTGGTTATTTACCAAGGAATCCATTTTGTCTTTCATGCCTTGCTCTCACTTCTTTTTAGTGTCTACCTGCATTGCCTCTTCATAACTTTCTGGTTCACCAGAATCAGTCAACAATAAACAATACAATGAAGGAGAGTATCGTTCAGGGGGTCTACTTCACCTAGTAGATATTCTAACAACACTTGCAGGAGTTTGAGCTACATGTTGCTCATGTTTTTGTACACTTTTATTTTCTAGTACCTTTGGAATTTATTTTTCATTGATCTCATCGATCATTGTGTATTCTGGTTTTTCTTTTTCCCGTTTCTTTCCCTGCAACTGATCTTTGTACATGACATTCTCATTGAATATGAAATCTCTACTCCTAATAATTTTGTGATTTTCATAATCCCATAAGAAATAACTAAAATCATTAACACCATATCCAATAAAGGTACACCTCTTGGATTTTTCCTCGATATTTGTTCTATTTTATTTATCAATATGGACAAATGTTTCACAACCAAAAGTCTTCAAAAAATAATGGTTTACCTTTTTACCTATCCATGCCTCCTCTAGAATTCCACCATCCAAAGAGCTTAAAGGTCCTTTGTTTATTAAGTAAACAAGAGTATCTACAACATCTGCCAAGAACTGTAAGGGCAACCCAACATGCAATCTCATTCTTCACAAATTCATTTTCTGAAGTATATGCATCCACTTCTCACTCATATGTCCAAGCCTATGATGCCAAAGTGGTGTATCCACTCATGTAGAAGCTAAAGAGATAGAAGAATTAGTATTACCAGTACATAAATACAATGTACCTACCTTCTCTCCTTTTTCTATCACCAATGATCCTTTGGTGACCTTCCATGCCTTATCTGTAAATATAGATATACAACCTCCACTTACCAACTGCCTTGTTGAAATTAGATTTTTCCTTAGATATGGATCATGTCTTACCTCTTTCCTTAGATATTTGTTTCCATTCTTTTTCTTTATTTGTACCTTACCCATTCCAACAATTTTCCATGGTGCATCATCACCCAAATGAACCTGTCCAAAATCACCTTGAATATAATCTAGAAAATGTTTCATATGGGGTGTGGCATGAAATGAAGCCCTTGAATCTACTACCCAAGACTCAAAAATATTATCTACAGAAAGAATCAAAGAATCTTGTAAGACATCACCTGTTACATTTGCTTCCTAATTTTTCCCCTGTTGTCCATCTCTTTGTTTCTTTGGACCTCTATAGTATTTCTTTAGATGTCCTTTCTTCCCACAATTCAAACACTTTATCTTTCCTAGTCTGGATTTGGATCTACCCTTCCTAGAATTCACGTGTTTCCCTAAGCCCTTTCCTCTATTCTTTTGTCTTCCCATGTTCTCCATGTTTAATGCATTCCCTGATGTCTCACTTGTGCTTTTCCGTCACATTTCCTTTCCAAGGATAACATTGACAACATCATCAAATTTTAGAGTGTTTGAACCAGAGACAAAGTTACTTACAATAATGACCAAGTCGTTCCATCTTTCTGGTAATGAGCATGAGATTAGAAGAGACTTGACCTCATCATCAAAGTCCATTTTTACAAAACTTAGTTGATTAGTAACCGTATTAAATTCGTTTAAATGATCTATAACAAACCCACCTTCTGACATCTTCATTTTAAATAATCGCTTCATTAGAAATACCTTATTGTAGGCCGAGGAGTTTTCATATAGTTTATCCAATGCGTCCATTAGCTCATTCATTGTCTTTTATTTTGAAATATTTAAATCCACTGATGGTGTTAGGCTAAGTCGTATCGTTCCTAGTGCATTTCTATCAAGAACCTCCCATTCTTCATCTTTCATGGTCGTTGGCTTCTTTGCTATTCTGCCCAGTGGTAGGAAGAGATCCTTTTGATATAAATAATCATCCATGTGCATCTTCCATAACTAATAGTTTTGGTCATTAAATTTATCGACCCAAAAATTTCCATCTTCTGCCATTGCTCCCACTCGAAGTAGGAACCCTCTTTTCATGCTTGTTACCTTTCGCTCTGATATGAGTTGTTAGAAAAATAGAATCACAAAGCAATAAAATAAAACAAATGTAGAAATAAAACACAAAAGATACACAATACAATAGAGACATAGATATACATGGTTCACTCAGTGTGGGTTGCGTCCACCATATAAATTGCCAGGTTCTTCCTTTTTATTACCCAGCAAAATGAAGGGATACAACCTACAACACGCCCGCTATAAATTCCTCTTCTTTCTCTCACAATGTTTTCAAGACATCAAGTTCTTTATTATTCTTCAATTCTCTATCAACTTCTACGTACCTCTATATTTGGACTTTAACTATGAAAATTTCATCCATTTAGAAAAGCATGACAAGTAGTTCAATAGGTTCCTTGGCATGTCATTAAGGTTTCTACACATATCCACCTTTTTCATGTGTCTAAATACATTACTAAAGTTTTGGTTCATCTTGATGTTAGGGTTATTTCATATTATAATGTGTGTTATGTGTTCTAGCCATCGAGTTATTTCTTATTCTTCAATTCTCCTTAAGCTTCTACCCACCTCTATATTTGTCTTCTAACTATGCAAATGTCATCCATTTAGACAAACATGAAAATAAGTTCAATAGGTTCCTTTTCATGCTATTAAGGATGCTACACATATCCACCTTTTCATCCTTTAATGGCATTGAAGAGTGTGTCTATAGTAT
>ML802680.1:19623-66263 GCA_009831015.1 Picea engelmannii | reverse complement strand
TATATATATATATCAGAATGGACTTCAAGATCTATATCTCTTTCTGTCCAAGGACAATAGATCATAAAAATCGTGATCCGGCAAAACATTCGATCAACAAGCAAATAGGGAGTTTGCTCAATAAGATTAATTAATTTCGGATAGGAAAGGTTCACTTTCCAAATCTCCATCAAATTTATATATCAGAGTAGTTGATATATTAGTAAGATCTATATCCCCTAGTATATGATCTGGTTTTAGATATCCTAGTTATAGATCCAGTTGAATCCCATGTTGAAGCATTCATTGCATAAGCAATTGACCTTGTCTAGTATTCAATAGTTTAGGTGCTTAGTTGGTCCTTAGCCCTACACCTTTACCTTCGACCCAATAGTTTAAGCACCAATTTTAATAGCATTAGCATCAATGACAGTTTGAGACACTCTAGAAGAATTCGTTCCAATTCCTATTTACCTGGCCTCACCCACATATTAACCCGTAACAAAGCCAACAATGCTCATTTTCAACTCCCTGAAGCATTTCATTGCTTACCATGCCCTTTCTCATCTCTGGATTCCTAGGAATCCACAGTAATCCCTTCCTCATTTGAACTTCACTCATTAAAGGATATACCATCCTAAGGTGCTACTAAATGGAAGGATTTTTCATAATTGGATTTTTTATCTCACATGAGTTAGGGTTTAATCTGCATGAATATTTTACTAGGATTTGTAATTCTAGGCTCATTTACCTATTGTTTGTTGCTTGATCCACAACCATGAAGTAAGAGTTTTTACTCACACTTTTGACTAAAACCCACCAAAAGATGGTGACTCCAGTGTGGAGATGATATAGATATTCTTCCTTGGTTGTGGGTGTTCTTTATATCTCCCTTACATTTCTATGGTAGACTAGATTTGAACTTGTTTTTATATTTATTTTCCAAGAAGGATAAATTGTCTAAAACCCTTGTTTATTTCTTGGTTCCACTCTAGTAGATTTACTTTTTTGATTCTATAGGATAAAATTATTTTACCTTAAAAATCGCCAAAATTTTATACAAACTATATAAAATCCTTAGAGATTTGAAAATTTTTACAAAAATATCGCCAAACATTTATAGATGGAATATGAAGGATTAGTAATATTCGTCAAGGTTTCTACATTTTAAAATAAATTTCCATCCTTAAAATCATCCCTACCTGTCCCTAGTGACCAACTATGTAGATCTTCATTGTAAACTTATAAAAGGTCTAGACAACCAAAATCCCAAGTGATCTTATATAGAATTCACAAGGAAATCCATCCAAGTTCGAAACCTAATTATTAACCATTATGAGGTAAAATATAAATGTATTTTTGGGTACCTTCTTGTCATTCCACTAACATCCCTTGGGATCAAAATTCCAAATTGTAGTGTTCTATAAAAATCCATGGTTGTATTTACTATTCAATACTTGGCATAATTGTGTAGCTTAGGTTTTATTATCTTCATAATATATATCCAATTGTAAGTCTCTCATCAAGCTAGGGGCTAGACCATGGTAAAAAAGGAAAACAAGAACCTTACATGGTAAATTAAACGTTTTAAGCCTTAAGCATCGTTAACAACACCGCCAACTAGGACACATGCCATTCGAATGGACACAGAAAAAAACAAGGATAAATCCTCCACATTACCCTTAAAATTTATTTCACTACTATCTTCCTCATAATCATGACTCTCCACACTTGACATCTTCCCAACATATGGATTGTATTTTAAAGGAAAAGTAACACACCATTGTTACAAAAACATGATTTTTTGAGAGGTTATACACATTTTCCATAAATAAAAGGTATATATTCCAAAAACTAATTGTACGTATACTTGAAATAATTCCTCTTATTCAATAAAATGTTAATGTTTGTTTGATAAATTTCCATTATAATTAACATGTGATGAAGCAAACTATCAACCTTTAATATGTGATTGTATAAACCACATTACCATCTTAAAAAAATTATAAAAAATTACTCCTTTACTTTTATTATTTAACCAAATGCCAAAAATAATTTTACATAATAATTTTATTTTATAATATTAAAAAAATCATTTTACATAGACGAGAGTTCATGCTCTAGTCATAATTGAACATAAGTTGGAATAATATAATTTTAGAGTAAAACCATTTTTAAATAAACGCGCGTGCATATTGTTTGGATATTAAATCCAAGGTAAAATATTCAATACGACTCAGGGATGTGCAGCAAAACCTTGCTCATAATCAAACGATTAACCAGGAATCGAATATCGAGCCGACGCGCTTCACGTTCATAAAAACGTGGCGATTAACTGTTACAAAAGAAGGCGGCTAGGTTACACCTGTTAATTTAGCATTGTTTTAAGTATAATCAAATCTTAATCATTGAACGTGGCAATCTGGTGGTGAGTAAGTAATTTTTTAATCTTATTTAGTAAATGTGAAAAAGTAATCACCTAAACGTATGTCTTTATAAATGAGCGGAAGTTAATTTATCAAAATCTCATCCATTGATTTGAGAGGACGACTAAGAATATGCCAGCATCTTCAATTTTTAACCATTAGATTATAATTTTAGATTAAAAGGTAATTAATTGTGCTCATTGTCAATAGGTATACGCCTTTCGACGTAATTAAAAATACCATCAAAACATTTTTAAAAAGGTGAAAAATTGAGAAGGTGTTTAATTACCATCAAAACATTTTAAAAATAGGTGAAAAAATGAAATGGTATTTAACCGGATCGTTTGAAATGTTGGTGGGGTGAACTAGAACTGATAATCTCTCAGAGAGTCGAGTGTGATGACCTCAAACTCTATTACCGATAGATTGTTATCCATCTTTACATCAAAATCATAGTCAGGGGGCAGTTTAACGAATTGAATGAGTTTCTGATTGGCATTTTCGGTGCCAATCTGCAGCCTGTCCACTGAAAGTCGCATGGCACCCCTAAATACTGTAATCCTCGCGTTCCGCAGCACCACCGTCGTTCCAGGCTTCATTACATGCACTGAAATGTAATGAAATGAGTGCTTCCTTGAGCTATTAATGGATTTGCAAATGAGAAAGAAATGAACAGTAATATAAATATTATTTACCTTGGGAACCTCGGGCAGTAAATAGAATGACAGCGGTGTCATCGCCCACAAGGCATTCAGCTACAGGAATAGTGGGAGTTGAAATGGGAGTGGAATGGAGGACTTTAACAGTTAGAGTATGGCCCATGGTTCCTGGTCGAAGCTCATTAACTTTGCAGCTATAAATGGGTTCCTCAATCACAACCTGCAACTCTTCTGATGGAATATCAACAATATCGCCGCAAGAGGAAGAAGAAGCGATGCCTCCATTGCCCCTGCCCGACTGTTTCGTCACGTTGCCACTGTCACTATCACTGCGCCTTCCTCTGCCCCTACCTATTCCAATCCCCCTGCCCCTTCCGCTACCTAAGCCTCTGCCACGTTGATTTATAGAATGCATGTAATTATTCCGATTCAATTCTTCTTCTGCAACAGTATGCGCTTTTCTGGCTTCTTCAAGAGAGGGCTTTTGCTCCATCGTATTTCTACTCTCTCCGTCTCTCAATCCTTCGTCCTTCCTTTTCCCTTCTCTTCTTCTGCTTCAGATAGATTTGTTTACCCTCTTCTCTGCCTGCAACTACAAAGGCTTTCGCACAGATTAAGCTTTCATAATTTTTACTATTCTATTTTCAATTTTCAAGTATAAATAGCCAATTAATCAGTTACGACGTTTGTTTTCAAGAGGCGTGTTCTCATAATTGAGACGTAGYATTTATGTATTATTTTWAAAAAAAATGTAGGTTATAAATAAAATATTTCAATATACACTTCAAATAAAATAATTTAATATCAATTATATATATAGAAATAAAGTAATTGAAAATGAAAAAATCTTATGGGTAAAACATTATAATGCTATGTTGATCAACATTTTTATGCTAAATAAAACAAGCGTCKAGGTAAGATGGAAATTTGAAAATGAAAATTGGAAGTTTGAAAATGAGAAWATTAATGGTTTTTCAAAGGAAATTAACTACKTAGACCCTAGAATTGAGATTTGTATAATCTTGATTTGCATGGTAGTTCTTCTAAAGAGTTCTAAGATAAGTGGATTGAGTCCAACAATGCTTTTAGGAATACTACTTATCCAACAACCATGTAGAGAAAGGTCAACAAGGGATGTTAACTTTCCTAAGCCAAAAGGGACATCTTGTACCCTTTCATAGAAGGATAACCCCAATAAGCTTAATGATGAAAGTTCCTTAAGACTGCGAGGAACAACTTTTAGACTTTCACCTCTGCCCAACTCAAGTTCTTGGAATGATGTAAGATTTCCAAGACTGCTAGGAAGCGCTTCTAGACTTGAACACCCACAAAAATGGAGTTCTTGCAGAGATTTCAACAATTAACAATATTTTGGAAGCTGCGTCAAACTATAACAACGGTTCATTCTCAACACTCTTAAAGACAATGACATTCTCAACACTCTTAAAGACAATTGCCATTGTAAAATCTCTTAAAGACAATGGCATTCTCAACACTCTTAAAGACAATTGCCGTTGTAAAAGTTCAGTGGGAGTTTAGACAAAGATCATTATGATTGTTTTGGAAAATATGAATTGTAATTATTAACTGCAATCATCAAATTTGCACATACATAAGGTGAATACAAGAATTTAACTTACTCCTGGAAATCATAGGTCGATGGCAATGTGCTAGAAATGAAGGCTTAGCTATGGAAGAAGCTTGGAAATGAAATGAGGATTGGCGAGGAAGTTAACGTTCAAATGGGAAAGAATTGGAAAATGGTACCAATGCTGAAATGATGAACCCCAATCTCAATAGTGTGAATCCTTTCTAACCATACCCCACCAACAACACTCCATGGTTTATAAATCTCTTTCTACAAATTAGAGGACATGAGACGCCTCCAATATATGTTTGCATGAAAAATGCATTGAGCCTAACTGAACAAGGTGCACTTTGTAGATAAGGATCTTGCATTGTTACCCTTTTAAAAGGGACTGAAATTCAAATTGCATTCTGTAAACTTGACGCTATTTTTAATTTTTTTATAAACTTTTTTCAAATTTGATTGCATTCATTTTTGTCTTATCATAAAGAATGGATCCAATAGACATAGTTAAGTGTCAAAGGATGAGAATATATATATATATATATATATATATATATATATATATATATAGAGAGAGAGAGAGAGAGAGAGAGAGAGAGAGAGAGAGAGAGAGAGAGAGAGAGAAGTTACNTTATAACATAATTCACAGGTGCGGATAAAAATATACATACCGGCCAAAGCTTTGGCAGGTATTAACAATGGCACTAGTTGGTAATACTAGATATTACCAAATTGTGTAGCACTAGTTGGAAGGAGTGGGTGTGGTAAGTCCACCATCATTGGATTGATAGAGAGATTCTATGATCTGATGAAAGGGGTTATACTCATTGGATGGCAAGACATTAGGAGCTTTAATTTGAGGTCTCTGAGATAACACATAGCCCTTGTAGGATAGGAGCCAACTCTATTTGCAGGCAGTATCAAAGACAACATTGTGTATGGTAAAGAGAAAGCAACAGAAACTGAGATAGTAGAGGCTGCAAAAGCCGCCAATGCCCATGGACTCATTTCGTAAGTAGACTGAATAAAATCCCCTAACAACTATAAAATTTGTTTTACAACCATTGCAAAATAAAACCCCTAGCATACTCACTATTAAATTCCATGCATTGTTAATATTTCAGTGGCATGAAGGATGGATATGAGACCTACACGGGGAATAGGGGAACACAGTTGTCTGGAGGGCAGAAGAAAAGAATAGAGATAGCAAGGGAAATTATAAAGAATCCAAGCATCCTGTTGTTGGACGAGGCAAAAAGTGCATTGGATAGTAATTCGGAGAAAGTAGTTCAAGAAGCACTAGATGGAATGATGGTGGGAAGAACAAGCGTCGTTGTAGCTCATCATTTGAGCACAATTCAGAATGTTGACTGTATAGCAGTGATTGAGAATGAAAAGGTTGTTGAACAAGGAAACCACACTTCTCTCATAAGCAAAGGCGAAGGCAATGCATATTTTGGTCTGATTAAACTGCAGCAACCACATGAGGCAATTATTCAACCTGTAAGCTAAGATACAATACCCCTCATACTCCACACCGCAAATGTGGCCGGTTATAAGGAGTGTAGGACAGTCAAAGCTCTTAGAAGTTCAAAAATCTAGGAATTCCTCTTTAGTATTTGATATATCGCAGGTATCTGTAATAGCTTTGTTGATTGTATGGATGTAATGTGTCCTGAAAATGATCATTGAAGAGGACATTAGTGATTGAATTCTCAATCGATTACAATCTGAATTTATGTACCCATCTGTAATCCATGTTGACAGGAACACCGCTATACACATCACAGTCCCTGCATGGTGACCTTGCATGGCATCCGCAGCCTATGAAAATAGTTCCCCAAAATCTATAAGCAGAAACCACCAGAAACACAATTTATTTAGGCTAGATTGGAAAGCATTATTTCCAGGATTCTCAAAATTGCGTTGAAAATCGAACATGGCAGAGTTGCGATGACCCACACTTTTATTTATGAACGATTGGATTGCATAAGTTTGAGAGACTCTTGCCGAATCGCACAATTTATAGGCATCTAAAGCCTTAGGAAAATGATAATAGGAGCGATATTTCTCTTGGGCGGAATACCCCGGTGCGGTGGATCAATGCCTCCGAAAATAGATAAACCGAGGTTTGTTTTATACAAAACTACATTTTAGAAGCTTTTCGGAATGTACCAGACCAACTCTAGGGCATGGCCATGGCTTTGATATTGTGCTTTAGGAACGAAGTAGCTATAAATCATTAATTTTCCTACTGAAAAATGCGATTTATCCACCCGGATGAAAGTGTTGCCTCCGACCTTGTCCAAACCACATTCTTCTTTATAAAAAATGCAGTTGGCCTTGGAGTGGGTGAAGTAGCCTTTGGAGTCGGCGAAGAAGAAAACACATGGAGGGAGGACAGACGACGAAGTTTGAAATATTGATCGTGCAATTAATTTAAATTCTTGAACGACCTGAAGGCCACAATAACGCATCAAACTTTTCAACCAATGACAATTTAAAAAAATAAGTTATTTTATAGATTAAAAAATAAAAATAAATGTATTTCTTATGTAGAACATTAGGTTTCCCATAAAAAAAATTAAGTCAATGGAAATTAATGTCAAATCAATAGCAAACTCATTGTTATAGTCCTGCTTTGGCAAGGACTAATAATAATAATAATAAATGTAGTGTTTATGAAATTTATTTAATAAATTGAATAAGTAAACGAATTCAATTTTTAATAAAATTCAACTTAATTTATTTATTTTTTCAAAATTATTATAATTTTATAAATCTGAACAAAAATCCCTTAATTTTAACTTAATCCATTCCCATTTCGTACCCAACCTAACAGTAAATGTGATGTTGGCCTGAGCATCCGAACCAAATGTGTGTGTCTGGTAGACTTGATACAAGAAAGGAGGGCATATAGGTAGTTACAGGAGACGAAACTCCTGCCGGGATCAAATTGCGTAAGGCTCAAGTAACTAGTTATTAATTACTCCGCCAGCTTCGAGGTGGTGAACAAGTACTCTATATATAGCAACCTGCAGGCACATAGAAAAATTTCTGCTATTATGGGGTGAATTCTAATGGAGTTGAGTAGCGACTACCTAGGGGAAGTAGCGAATGTGGCCCAGATCACAGGGTTGGACTATGCCAAATTAATTGCACTAATCGTCAAAGAAGCCAACAATGCGTGCATGCACAAGAAGAACTACAGGCAGTTTTCCCATCACCTAAAAAATGATAGGGAACCTTCTAGAACAACTCAAGGTATCTGAGCTCAAGCAGTGGCAGGAGACGAGGGAGTCATTGGAACAGTTCGAGGACACTCTTAGGGGTGGTTGAAGCAGCCTTTGGAGTCTGCAAAGAAGAAAACACGTGGAGAGAGGACATACGACGAAGTATGAAATTGTGCAATTAATTGAAATTTTTGAACGACGTGAAGGCCACAATAAGACCTCAAACTTTTCAACCAATGACAGTTTAAAAAAATAAATTATTTTATAGATTAAAAAATAAAAAATTGTATTTCTTATGTAGAACATTAGGTTTCCATGGAAAATTTTTAAGTCAATGAGAATTAATGTCAAATCAATAGAAAACTCATTGCTATAGTCCTGCTTTGGCAGGGACTAATAAATGTAATTAGAATATGAATATAATAAGTTAAAAAAAATGTATGATGAGCACATACAACTCTAATTTTCAAAGCAATTGCATGCAAGTACAACTAACATAGCTCCATCTTATGTCTTCACCCTCTAAAAGAAATTTTTTGTCAATTTCTTTCAATATAAAAAATGAATTCACCCTATTTGTTCATGATAGATCCAGGGTTAAGATGGAGCTATAATGGTAATTAAAACATTTGCGAGGCCAATTGCTAAGTATGAGGGAGATGTATAATTCCTTCCATGCTCAACATGGAGTTGACACACTGCATATATATATAACAAACAAAATCAATGTCATCAATAAAATATTTTGCACTATATCATTAACTTTTAACTATAGTTGACTATGATAGACTATGGTTGACCATGTTGATTTTGTTGTCTATGGTTGAGTATTGGTGACTATGAAAGACTATTGTTCACTATGTTTGACTAAAGTTGTCTATGGTTGACTATCGTTGTCCATTGTAGATGATGGTTCACAATGTTTGAGTAAATGCTACTATGTTGACCTTGTAGACCATGTTCAGAATGGGTGTGCATGGTTGTGTATGGCTTACCATGGTTGAATTTGGTTGACTATCATTGACTATAGTCAACTATGGTTAACTATGGTTGAATATGGTTAATTTATGGTTGACTTGGGTTTACAATGGTTGACATAAGGTTAACAAGGTTTGAGCATGTTAACTATGGTTTACCATGTTTGACCACATTTGACCATGTAGAGTATGTCTGACCGTGTTTGGTCATGGTTGACTATGGTTTCCCATGAAAATCTATAGTTTATTATAGTCCACCATGGGTGACATCATTTGACTATGGTGAGCATGTTGGCCATGTCGACCATAGTTGACTATGGTTTACCATTGTTAACTAAGCTTAAGTATGGTTGACCATGGTAGACCATGGTTCACTATGGAAGACCATGTTGACCATGGGTGACTAAGGTTAACCATGGTTAACTATGTATGACCATGGTTTATTATGGTTGATTATAATAGTTATGTTAGACTATGGTTGACCACAATTGATTGTGTTTGACAATGTAAACTATGTATGACTACGTTTGACCAAGGTTGACTATAGTTATTCATGAACAGATATAGTTGACTATGGTTGACCATGGTTAACAATGTTTGACAATAGTGAAGTTGATTATGGTTGAGCAAGGTAGACCATGGTCAACAATGGAAGATCATATAGACCATGAGTGACTATGATTGAACACGGTTGATGATGTATGACCATCGTTGACTATGGTTGATCATGGGTGACTATGATTGAACATGGTTGATGATGTATGACCATGGTTGACTATGGTTGATCATGGGTGACCATTTTTTAATATAGTTGACCATGGTTGACTATGGTTGATCATGGGTGACCATTTTTTAATATAGTTGACCATGGTTAACTATGTTTGAACATTATTGGCTATAGTTTTACTATGGTTCGATTTCATAACAATATGATGTTGGTGAAGGGTTATGTTCAATTGTCATGTCAAGATATCTTCCTCACATTACAACATCAAGTTTTTTTCAACACATTGCAACATCATGTTATGTTTGTCACATTGTGACATCAGTTTATGGTCATCACATTGGAACATGAGTTTTTGTTCATTACATAGCGATGTCACATTATGGTCATCAAATTTCGACATTGGGTTTTGTTCATCACATCCTAATGTCGTATTATGTTCGTCATATTGCAACATTAGATACGTTGATCACATTGTGTTGTCATGTTAGGTTTGTCACATTGCAACATCACGATATGTCTTCCTCACTGCAATGTTGGGCTATGTTCATCACATTGTAACATTGGGCTATGTTTGGCTCATTACAACATTCAGTTGTGTTTGTCACATTGTAAAGTTCAATAATGTTCATCACATTACGATGTTCAACAATGTTCGTCACATTGTGATGTTGGGTAATGTACGACATATTTATATGTTGGGTTATGTTTGTCACATTACGTTGGTGGGTAATGTTTGTCACATTACGACGTTTGGTAACATTATGGTCACATTGATGGAAAATCGTGCCATTAGTGGTTTACTATGGTTGACCTCGACTATGGCTGACGAGGGTATACCATAGTCAACTATGGAAGACCATGGGTGTCCATGATTGATGAAGATGACTTGTAGCAAATAATAGGTTGCGAAGTTGTTTTTCAAGAACGTAGTGAAGTATTAGATTCTTCCTCTAAGCATAGCGTTGGATAGTGATGCAAGGTTCACGAGAACGTTTCGGACAACATTGTTCAAGATTGTGGGGACGAAGTTGTTGAAGAGTTCATCCTACCATCCATAGAAAAATGGGCAAACCGAACGAATCAACGCACTTTTGGAGGACTACTTGTGGCACTAAGTTCTAAGAAAAATACTAAATAGTAGATACTAAAGTCTGAAATAGTAAACTGGAATTACTTAAACTCAAAAATTTAAAATAGTAAAGAGTGGCGAGTCAAGGTCTAAGGTCATTAGTATCTAAAGTCAAGACTCAAAAGTTAACACTGAAAAAACAATGAACATAGAAAATAAACTTTAAAATGACCATCATGGGGTCAATCTCAATGATCATTCCTCTACATCCATCTCCCGCATGGAGTCAATTTTTAAAATTTAATTGTGTTTTAACTTTTATCCTTTTTTTATATACATATTTTTTATTTTTATTTTTATTTTTATTTTTTTCTTTTTAATATTTAAATTTTTGTTTTTTAATCCTTACTAGGAAAAACAATTAGGGGGGACGCCTAAGAGTCCCCCTTTCAGGGAGAATCATCGCCCACCTTGGGGAGTCGTATCCCCCCACATCTCCTCACGTCTCCCCAAAAAGGGAACGTGGAGAAACGTCCCCCCAAGAGTCCCTCTAACCCAGAGACGTGGGAAACATGGGGGACACGACCCCCATTGTTGGGGATGCATCCCCGTGGAACACTTCCTAAAAATAACCTGGAGACTATGAGAATTGCATTTGATTCACTTCAAGAAAAGGATAAAAATAAATATGAAGTAGTCGCAAAGAAGGTCGAAATTATAGTTAGATGTTTAGTGACATCTACCTCAGAGGGGTAGTGTAATGGGAGGGACTCCACGGATTCAACTAGCGGGAGGTCTGGATCTTTTTTTGTTCCACGAAGCATTGTTAGAGCACAACCTTCCATCATGTCAGTGTTCAAGAAAAAGGAGAAGGAAGAAACATACATGGCTATGGGGAGGTGTCTTTTATGGAGTGAAATTTCTCTCAACATCACCAAGAACAATCCATTTTGGTAGTCAATGTGTGATTTCATTGTTGTTGTTGGACCATGTTATAAAATCCCTACTTTGAGGAGTTGCGGGGGCAAATTCTTCAAGAAGAAACGAAGGATGTCAACTCTAGATTAGTGGAGTTCAAGCAGTCATGGGAGATCTTTGGATGCGCATTGATGTCTGATGGTTGGACAGATAAGAAGGGTAAGGCCCTTCTCAATTTCTTGGTACATTGTCCTAGAGGTACCATGTTTATCAAATCATTGGATGCATCGACACATGTGAAAGATGCAACATTTTTGTGTGAGTTGATGAATGCGTTCATCCAAGAGATCAGTTTGCATAATGTGGTACAAATCATAATAGATAATACAACTAATTATGTGGTTGTTGGTAGGTTTCTTATGAATAGGTATTGTTCATTGTTCTGGACTCCATGCATTGCACATTGTATTTATTTGATGCTTGGGGATATGGGGAAAAACTCCTTCATCAAGGAGGTGATTGATCAAGCTAGGAGCATCCCCAACTTCATATATAACCATACTTTCATTCTTAGACTCATGAGGAGACATGCAAAAAATAGGGAGTTGTGGCATCCTGCAATCACTCATTTTGCTACCAACATCCTTACTCTTTAGTCTTTGCTTCAATGTCAGTTTGAGTTGAAGAAAATGTTTGTTTGTGATGAGTAGCGGGATTATACCTATAGCAAGAGAGAGGATGAGAAATCCATTGTCAGATTGGTGTACAACGACTCCTTCTGGGAAGGAGTGGTAGAAGTGTGCTTAGTGAGTGAACCTTTGGTAAAGGTTTTGAGATTGATTGATAGTGATAAGCCCGCAATGGGATATTTGTATGAGGTCATGGATAGGGCCAAATAATATATCCTGGCTTATTATGTGGGCAGGGGTAGACATGGGTTTCATCGACAGATGTTATTATGGGATTTGATTGATACTCGATGGATAAGGATACTCCATTGACCCATTCATGTAGCAACAATTTTTCTCAACCCCATATTTTCCTACGAATGCATCTTTTATTTTGATGGTGAGGTGATGGAAGGGATCCATACTTGATTTTGATGGCCAGGTGATGGAAGGGATCCATACTGGAGACGTGGGAAACATGGGGGACATGACCCCAACCGTTGGGGATGCATCCTCGTGGAACACTTCCTAATAGTAACTTAGAGACTATGAGAATTGCATTTGATTCACTTCAAGCAAAGGATAAAAAGAAATATGAAGTAGTCACAAAGAAGGTCTAACTTACAGTTAAAAGTTCAATGACATCTACCCTAGAGGGGCGTTGTAGTGGGAGGGGATCCACAGATTCAGCTACCAGGAGTCCTGCATCTTTTTTTGTTCCAAAAACCACCGTTGGAGCACAACCTTCCATCAGGTCAATGTTGAAGAAAAGGGAGAAGGAAGAATTAGACAGGGCTATGGGGAGGTGTCTTTTCTAGAGTGACATGCCTCTCAGCATCACCAAGAACAATCAATTTTTGCAGTCAATGTGTGATTCCATTGTTGTTGTTGGCCTAGGGTATAAAATCCCTACCTTTAAGGAGTTGTGAGGGCCAATTCTTCAAGAAGAAAAGAAGGACATCAACTCTAGATTAGCGGAGTTCAAGCAGTCATGGGAGATCTCTGGATGCAGAGTGATGTTTTATGGTTGGACAGATAAGAAGGGTAAGGCCCTTTTCAATTTCTTGGTACATTGACCTAGAGGTACCATGTTTATCAAATCATTGGATGCATCAGCACATGTGAAAGATGCAACATTTTTGTGTGAGTTTATGGATGCGTTCATCTAGGAGATCAGTTTGCATAATATGGTACAAATCATAACAGATAATACAACTAACTATGTGGTTGTTGGTAGGTTTCTTATGAATAGGTATTGTTCATTGTTCTGGACTCCATGCGTTGCACACTATATTGATTTGATGCTCGTGGATATGGGGAAAACCTCCTTCATCAAGGAGGTGATTGATCAGGCTAGGAGAATCCCCAAGTTCATATATAACAATACTTTCGTTCTTAAAATCATGAGGAGACACACCAAAAATACGGAGTTGTGGCATCCTACAATCACTCATTTTGGCACCAACTTCCTTACTCTTTAGTCTTTGCTTCAATGTCAGTTTGAGTTGAAGCAAATGTTTGTTTGTGATGAGTGGCGGGATTCTACATATAGCAAGAGAGAGGATGGGAAATACATTGTCATATTGGTGTACAATGATTCTTTCTGGGAAGGAGTGGTAGAAGTGTGCTCAGTGAGTGAACCTTTGGTAAAGGTTTTGAGATTGGTTGATAGTGATAATCCCACAATGGGCTATTTGTATGAGGCCATGGATAGGGCCAAAGAATCTATCCTGGATTATTGTGTGGGCATGGGTAGCCATGGGTTTCGTAGACAGATGTTATTATGGGATTTGATTGATACTCGGTGGACCAAGATGCTCAATCAACCCATTCATGCAACAACAATTTTTCTCAACCCCACATTTTCCTATGAATGCAGCTTTGATTTTGATGGTGAGGTGATGGAAGCGATCCATACTTGATTTTGATGGAAAGGTGATGGAAGGGATCCATACTGGAGACATGGGAAATGTGGGGGACATGACCCCCACCGTTGGGTATGCATCCCCATGGAACACTTCCTAATAGTAACTCAAACACTATGAGAATTGCATTTGATTCACTTCAAGCAAAGGATAAAAATGAATATGAAGTAGTCGCAAAGAAGTCCAAACTTATAGTTAAAAGTTTAGTGGCATCTACCCCAGAGGGGCAGTGTAGTGGGAGGGGCTCCACAGATTCATCTACCATGAGGTTTGCATCTTTTTTTGTTCCACAAACCATCGTTGGAGCACAACCTTCCATCAGGTCAATGTTGAAGAAAAGGGAGAAGGAAGAATCAGACAGGGCTATGGGGAGGTGTCTTTTCTAGAGTGACATACCTATCAACATCACTAAGAAAATTCCATTTTGGTAGTCGATGTGTGATGCCATTATTGTTGTTGGACCAGGGTATAAAATTCCTACCTTTGAGGAGACACACCAAAAATAAGGAGTTGTGGCATCCTGCAATCACTCATTTTGCCACCAAATCCCTTACTCTTCAATCTTTGCTTCGATGTTAGTTTGAGTTGAAGAAATTTTTTGTTTGTGATGAGTGGCGAGATTCTACATATAGCAAGAGAGAGGATGGGAAATCCATTGTTAGATTGGTGTACAATGACTCTTTCTGCGAAGGAGTGGTAGAAGTGTGCTCGGTGACTGAACCTTTGGTAAAGGTTTTGAGATTGGTTAATAGTAATAAGCCTGCAATGGGATATTTTCATTAGGCAATGAATAGGGCCAAAGAATCTATCTGGACTTATTATGTGGACAAGGGTAGCCAAGGGTTTCATAAACAGATGTTATTATGGGATTTGATTGATACTCGGTGGACCAGGATCCTCCATTGACCCATTCATGCAGTAGGAATTTTGATCAACCCCACATTTTCCTACGAATGCATCTTTGATTTTGATGGAGAGGTGATGGAATGGCTCCATACTTGTCTTTAGAGGATGGTACATAATGTCATGATTCACATCAAAATTAATCGTGAGATAGAGATGTATCGGGATGGTACTGGACTATTTGGATTTGAAGATGTTGTTGTTGCAAGGACCATTTTGATGTCATGTAAGTCATTAGAATTTAGAATATGTTTCAACTTAGAACTTTATCTTTTTAAAATTCAATTGTGTTTTAAAGTTTATTTTAAACTTTAAACTTTAATTATGTTTTCTTTCTGTTCTCTTTCTTTCTTATTTGTTGTAGATGTTTGGTGGTGAAACTATGGTGCATGGGCACCGAATTTACAGATATTTTCCATTCAAATCTTGAGTCAAACTTGTGCATCTTCGGGATGTGAGCACAATTGAAGTGTATTTGAAAAATACACTCAATGAAATGCTCCAAGTTAGAACTTAAAACTTCAACAGTGCAATTGCATTTATTGTAATTTATGAATCTATGACCCTCTAATATATTATGACCCTCAAAATTTAAAACTCATTAAATTTTTTATGACCCTCTTACATGTTGGATTTCTCGTGTCTCAACGACTTGGTGTATGTCCATTACAATCTCTGACTATGGTTGAAGCAAATGGACAGAACACTGAATGTGGATGTCATTTCCTTGGACAATATTAATGTATTGTCTAATAGGAGGGTAGAGGTTGAGATTCCTATCATGGAGGAGGCACCTACATGGTTAGAGGAGGAACTCGAACAACAACAGGACCTAGAGGAGCAACAGGGGGAGGAAGAGGAGGAGAGGCTTGATGACGTCATGGAGGGTGATGTGCTAGCATCAACACAACCTTCTACATTTGTTGATACACACACCAATCATCGTTCACTATCAAAATCAGGGTCTTCTACTGTCAAAGGCAGGCCTCACAAACAATCCATTATCTTTTCCCTTAAAAATGGGAGAGGGAATTGATATTAGATAGTTTGCTACTAGTTTTGTTTCATTTCTCATTGTACATGATACATCTACCTCACGATGATGAGATACATTTATAATTATATATTTAATGTCATTTTTTATTGGTTCTAAATTGTGTCCCTTCAATATTCAATGTTGACCTTGATGTATAATTGTTTATTTAGCATCCACTACATATATATCAGTCATTTATCCATATTTATGTGTCAATATGTTTATCTGATGTTGTTGTTTCTTTATATGTTCAAAATTTTGAAAAAAAATGAATATATTTTGTATTTTTTAATATTTGTCATGGTTATCCGATATTTTGTCGACTTTTTCTGAAACGAATTTTTTCGGACCCTCGCCCACTTTTTGCTGATGTTGACTTTTTCAACAACAATCGACATTGATGATGTCCCCCCTACCTCATCAGGGTTCTGCGACCTCCCGATCTTTGGATCGATCTTCTTCTGAGTCGAAATGGCTCTTCGAGCTCCTGGTGGAACCCTTTGAACGAATCCATGGGTCCCTTTGTCCTCTGGCACAGGTCTTGAGAAAATATGCATGTGCCCCCTTTTCGGTGCTCTTCTCTGTTTTGAACCAACACACACCTCGGCATTGATTCCTTTCCAACTAGCCCCTTCTTATATGGTGACCTCGGCTATGACCCAAGGCGTAAACAAAACACCTTTTGCGTTTCGGGGTTTCGGGACTCCTGCATGCGAGCTCTCCTAGGATTTTTGTCCTTCGAATCGCCGAACCCTGAAATAGAGCCTAGCTCCCACTAGCTTCTACCTTCACTCCTGAATCATATTACCATTGTCTCGTGACCAGCGGCTAACATCCAACCGGCTCTCTGATTTTTGCGTTTCGCGATGTGGAGAGGTTGACTCCTTGTCCCTCCAACTCCCGGTCACCGAAATGCCGAAAGGTGCTTAACGGCTCTGGATCCTCCCTTAGCCTTCGTCCACATGACCACCACTCTGTGACCACGCGCTTAACGTCAAAGCGCTACCGGCTTTCGTGATTCAAGGAATCGTGATGCAAGAGTTCCTCATGTTCTCTGTCTTTCAAAATGCTGAAAACTGAAAGGGTCTAACGGCTCCTTAGCTCCTCCTTTAAGTCACTTTTCATACGACTGTTCATGTGACCTAGTGTTATTCCTCCGAATGCTTTCGGGGTTTCACGATTTGGGGAATCGCGATATAGCGTTCTCCTCCTTGCCTTATCAAATCCCGAAACCCAAATCTTAGTGATCTTGATCAACGATCCAGATCCTCCATTTAGTCAACGACCAATATTGAACCCCAACTATCTTCTTTTTGAGATGTTTGTGGAGTCTCCACCTCCCAACTCCTGGTGACCAAACTCCCAGTAGCTTCCATATCTCTGCCACCTATCCTCCAGAATGGACGGTCCTGATGCTTTGGGACTTGACGATTCCTCTTCCTTCTGTTTTGATGCAAGAGCATCCCTCACGACAAGCAAAACCAACATGGAAGCAGAAAACAGCTGGAAGATGTCTAGCGCAAGTTTTTTGAATTTTTAATTTTCCCCTTGAAGTTGATGCGCAAACATAAATGAGATCATTTAATTTGGCGCCTTGGTAAGAATGTAATCATACCTTGAGCCATACGCTCTCATCTAAGATAGACAAAGGCATTTATAGTAGTAGTTGAAGGTAGATAGAATTGAATTCTTAGATTAGACAGTTTTTAGAGCGCAGGAGGGAAACCGGATATAGACACCCTCATTTGTATCATTGGAAAAAAAGAGAGTTAGTTCAGGAAGAGTTAGAAGACTCTAGAGCATAGGAGAATAGCAGAGAGTTGTAGAAAACACCCATGTACAGATCTTGAATTAATAGAAGGAGTTGATTTAGATTCATGGCTGTTGTGTTATTCTCTGTGTATGTGTGTTGAACGCTCTGCTTATGAATATCACTTCTTGTTATGCATTTGTCATTATGTTGTGTGTATGATTTCATGTATTGAGATTGAAATCTGAGAGGAAGTGAGGTGAGCTACAATTGTTTTCTCTTTTGAGCAAGGATTCCTGCAAGGAGCGCAGTTGAAGTCGTCCGCAAGGAGTGCATTGACAGAAGGCTCAGAGAGTTAACTCTTGTTCTCATACCACCAGGAGTGAGATTGGGTTATACAAGCCGTGAAAGGAGTGCACAGGCTAAGGAGAGTCTCAGTTGTGACACTGAGCAGAAGTATTGAAGGACTGCTGCTACGGACATACGCAGAGTCAAGGAAGCTCGAACAGTTGAAGTGTTCACAGGATTTCCGCAAGGAGTGCGTGCAAAGAACCTCGTTGAGGTTGGAGTAATTTAGTAAAGCTCAGGAAGGATAGGCCTCTGAGTTGCTGCAGATCAGCGTAGATAAGTGTGACTTGAAGTCAGGAAGAAGCGTCGCAGGTTGGCGAAAAGGCGAAGGAATCTCGTGGAGAGATACTCTTTTTCATTTCATGAATTATCCAAGGGAGAACGGACGATCGAAATCTTCTGAAGATATTTCGCGAAGTTCCACGGATCGTTAGATCTTGCAGAGGTGCAAGGAGGTTACGGATAGAAGGTCCGAAGAGTTTGAAGCTCAGGAGGGGCAGGGTCGTCGATTCTGAGTCACTAGAGTCGTAGGATCTACACGTGGTATCGTGTATCGGGGACTCGCGAGTTGAAGCTCCAAAAGTTGTGTAGCAAGAACAGCGATATCGCGAGACGCGATATCCCTACAAGATCAGAGCCGTTTGTTGTGGAGGACGCGTGTAAGGAGATTCTCTCATCTCGCAGACTCGGACATTGGATGACCGAAAGGGAAGTCCTTTAGTTTCGCGATTAGCGAAGTGGCGAGAAGGCTAAGAACCGTCCATCTAAGGAGGACAGGTGGCAGAGATCGAGAGATCTTGCGAACTCGGCAGTTCGCAAGGTGAAAGCCCAAGTATTGGGTATTCATAGTCGCGAGGTGCGAGGACGCGAAGCGGCGAAGGAGCGAGAGGATTGTAGCTGTCCATCTGAGGAGGACAGGTGGCGAGAGATCGAGAGATCTCGCAAACTCGGGAGTTCGTAGGGTAAGAGCCCAAACATTGGGTACTCCAAGTCGCGAGGTCGTGAGTAGCGAGAGAAGGATAGTCGTTGGATCCGGATCACAGGAGGACCGTTGGATCCGCACGTGGGATCGTGTATCAGAACCTCGCAAGGATAGACTCAAGGATTTGGCCACGGGGATCGCGAGGTTGCGAGAAAGCGATATACCGACAGCTGGAGGATAGTGTGGGCCATAGAAAAGTCGGCGAGTGGAATACAGGTGGCATGAAACCCTTGGGATCTCGCCGCGAGAAGTCCCGAAGTATTGGCGTTAGGATTCGTGAGTCACGAAGTGCCAAGGAGCCGAGGTTCATGTGGACGTGTGGCAGAGCATAAGGTGGGACCGCGCGGCCGACGGGTGGGCACGCGTTGGCTGGAGATAGAGTCAGCGCTTCGTTGAATTATCGCATCTCGGGGACTCGCGGAATAGGAGGGTGAAAGTTCGGCGGTTCAACCCGCGAGGTTGCGAGATAGCGAGGTTTAGCGGATCTCTCGGTAGAAGAGAGGATACATCGGGGAAAGATTTATGTGGGTTCATATTTCCCGATAGGGAAATAGAAGAACCTTCGAGTTCTTCGGGCCGAGAAGAAGAAGGTCCTGTGAGAGCGGACGTGCCCTGGGTGGCACGCCTTGCATCAAAGTGGTATCAGAGCTTAGAAAAGCTTCTTTGCTTTCGGTAGCAGAGGACAAGGAGAATTCACCATGCTGCCAAGGAGAAGGGGTAGACAATCACCTGATCCAGAGGAGGAAAGGAAAATGTCCAGAGAAAGAGGTAGGAAAATGCAGAATCCAGACATGGAGAGAGAATTGTGAAATCTTTGTGCCAGAATGGAGGACATGGAGACATCACAAAGGCGCAAAGATGATGCAGGAGATATTAGTGAATCCGAAGATGAAGGTGATGTTGTACGTGAAGAAGAAGAAATCCCAGCGGAAGATGCAACCAATGAGCGTTTAATTAAGGCTATCGCTCGGATGAGTTCGAAAACAAAAATGGACTTTCCAGTTTATGAAGGAAATATGGATGCGGAAGAGCTGCTAGATTGGATTAGATCTCTTGACACTTACTTCGATTATGAAGATATCGAAGATGATAAGAAGGTCAAACATGCTGTCACAAGATTAAAAGGACATGCAACCTTGTGGTGGGATGAACTGCAAGTTGACAGGCGTTGCCAAGGAAAGCAGAAAATTAAGAGCTAGGACAGGATGATTGCAAAGATGAAGGAAAAATTCATTCCCAGGGACTACCAAATTTCTCTGTTCAGGAGGATGCAGAACCTGAGATGGAAGTTGATGACAGTGAAGGAGTATACTGAGGAATTTTACAGGTTTAATATCATAGCAGGTCATCGCGAAAGCAATGACGAAAAGGTGGTCAGGTATATCAATGGCCTAAGGTATGAAATTCAGGATGAACTAAATTTGGCGACCATCCGAACTGTGGAGGATGCTTACCAAGTGGCTCTGAAAGCTGAGGAGAAGCTGAGCCGTAAACAAAGTCAGAGGGGCAGAGGCAGAAGTCAGCCCAGAGGCAAAGCAGTTGCCCAGGAAAGAATCCAGAAGCCCAAGGACGAATGGAAGAAACCTCAGGGAAAGGTTGAACGAGGTGGAACCTCACAGAGAGGGCCATATGCGGAACAACAAAGACAACACACTGAGCAGAGAGGAGGATATACTGATAATGATAGGTTTCCTCGTACCAGAGGTAGAGGAAGAGGAAGAGGTGGAGTAATCACATGCTTCACATGTGGAAATAATGGGCATAAGTCAGTTGACTGTCCAAATAGGAAGAAGGATGGAGGAGAAGCTCACATCGCCGAGGCACAAAGGTGATATGTTGAGGTAGAGTACGCTGAAGGCGGAAGATCGCTGGTGATGCGAAAATTCCTTTTGACGCCAGAGAAGGAGATGGAGAATCCAGCACAGAGGAACAATCTTTTTAGGACTGCTTGCAAGACCAAGGGTTGGGCGTCCAAGGTCATCGTGGACAGTGGAAGCACAGATAATCTCGTTTCAACCAAGATGGTAGAAAAAATGGAGCTGGAGACCACTGATCACCCAGAACCATACAAATTTTCATGGCTACAGTAGGGACATCAGGTAAATGTCACTAAACAGTGCTTAGTTGACATTAAGATAGGAGGATATAATGATAAGATTTTATGTGATGTTATTCCTATGGATGTCTGTCATTTATTGTTGGGTAGACCATGGCAATATGATAGAAGTGTAATTCATGATGGGAGGAAGAATACATATACCCTGGAAAAGAATGGGAGAACTCATATGTTGTGTCCAATTGAAGATAAAGAGGTGAAGCCGGAAGTAAGCAACAGATTACTTCTCATGAGTGGGAAGGAACTTCTTAAAGAAGTTAAGAAGAAGGAGGATCCACAATTCTTTGTGGTCAGAAAGCCGAGAATTGTTCTGACTAGCACAAGAGTGGATGATTTGCCAAAAGAAGTTAAGGAACTGCTGGAAGAGTTCGCTGATATTGTGGTGGATGAATTACCTCATTCATTGCCACTGATGAGGAGCGTGAGTCACCATATAGACCTCATACCAGGAGCTAGTTTGCCAAACAAAGCCGCGTACAGACTGACGCCGCAGGAGAATGAAGAGGTTAAAAGACAGGTCCAGGAGTTGTTGGACAAAGGTTTGGTCAGGGAAAGCTTGAGTCCATGTGTTGTTCCAACAGTACTCAGTCTGAAGAAAGATGGAGGTTGGAGGATGTGCACTGATTCAAGAGCGATAAACAAGATAACTATCAGGTATAGATTCCCATTGCCAAGAATGGATGATCTGATGGATTGCTTAAGTGGGGCAAAAAAAATTTCAAAGATAGATTTGAAGAGTGGATATCATCAGATTCGTATGAGAGAAGGTGACGAATGGAAAACAACATTCAAGACAAACGAAGGTTTGTATGAATGTCTTGTCATGCTGTTTGGCTTGACGAATGCACCGAGTACCTTTATGAGGTTGATGAATGAAGTCCTGAAGGAGTTCATCAAGAAATTTGTCATCGTATATCTGGATGACATATTGGTTTTCAGCAAGACAAAGGCTGAGCATTTGAAGCATTTGGCCATTGTGATGAGGAAGCTACAGCAGGAGAAGTTGTTGATAAACATGAAGAAGTCCTCATTCATGAAGACAAAACTCATTTATTTGGGGTTTGTCATATCTGTAAATGAGTTGAGGATGGATCCAGATAAAGTGGAGGTAATCAAGAATTGGCCATCACCGAGGAACATATTGGAAGTGAGGAGTTTTCATGGTTTGGCTAGTTTCTACCGAAAATTCATTAGAAATTTCAGTGGAATTAGTGCAACAATGATGGACATAGTGAAGAAAAGACATAAATCTTTTCACTGGACTGAAGAGGCTGAGAGGAGATTAAATTTGCTGAAACGAAAGATTACAGAGCAACCAGTCCTGGTGTTGCCATATTTTCAAAAGACATTTCAGGTGAAATGTGATGCAAGCGGGTTTGCAATTGGAGCGGTCTTGAGCCAGGAAGATAGGCCGATTGCATATTTCAGCGAGAAGCTGAATGAGGCGAAAGAGAAATATTCCACATATGATAAGGAATTTTATGTCGTCATACAGGCATTGAAGAAATGGAGACACTATCTGATTTTGAGAGAATTTATTTTATATAGTGATAACCATGCATTACAATTTGTGACTCAACAGGAAAAGTTGAATCAGAGGCATGTTAAATGGGTAGAATACATGCAAAATTTTACATTCGTAATTAAACATATTTCTGGTACTGCTAACAAAGTGGCTGATGCTTTGAGCAGGAAATGGTTGTTGTTACAGGAGTTCAAAGTCAAGACTTTAGGCTTTGATGATCTTAAGGACATGTATGCAACTGATCAGGATTTCAGTGAAGCGTATGGAGCAGCTGAGAACCTAGTTCTCAGAGACAGAAGCCAGTGGATAGAGTACGTGATCCAGGAAGGATTGTTGTTCAAGGGAAATCAATTATGTATTCCAAATTGCTCCATGAGGGAGAACTTGTTGGAAGAGAAGCACAGTGGTGGATTAGCAAGACATTTTGGCCATGACAAGACATTTCCAAAGCTGAGCGAGTCATACTTTTGGCCAGGGATGCGGTCAGAGGTCAAGAAGTTTGTGGACAGGTGCAGGATTTGCCAGCATTCAAAGGGAAGGAAACAGAATGCGGGGTTTTATCAGCCATTGCCCATACCAGACAAGCCGTGGGATGAGATTAGCATGGATTTTGTATTGGGGTTGTCGAGGACACAAAGAGGTGTTGATTCAATCTTGGTGGTAGTTGATAGGTTTTCTAATATGGCACACTTCATTCCATGCCAGAAAACCAACGATGCGACTCACATTGCAAACTTGTTTTTCAAAGAAATTGTTCGACTTCATGGATTGCCAAAAAGCATAGTTTTGGACAAGGATACCAAGTTCATAGGGCATTTCTGGAGAACATTGTGGAAGCAGCTGGGGACTAATTTGTTGTTTAGTTCTGCTTATCATCCTCAGAAGGATGGACAAACAGAAGTGGTCAACAGAAGTCTGGGATATTTGTTGAGGAGCTTGGTGACAGAGCACCATAGCAGCTGGGACAACATATTACCGCAAGCAGAGTTTGCTTACAATGACTCAGTAAATCGGAGCACAGGAAAAAGTCCATTTCAGATTGTATATGGAATGCAGCCAAGAGGAGTTTCTGAACTGAGGGATTCAGAACAGGCTGATACTAGAAGCGCTAGTGCTGGAGAATTCGCTAAAGCGATGAAGGAACTTCATAGCCAGGTGAAGGAGCGATTGTTGAAGTCAAGTCAGGAGTACAAGCACAGAGTAGATCAACATCGAAGACAACTTCAGTTCGAAGTTGGTGATTTGGTTCTGGCACATTTGAGGAAGGAAAGGTTCCCGAGAGGAACATACAACAAGTTGAAGATGAAGAAAATTGGACCATGCAAGGTCTTAAAGAAAATGGGACAGAATGCTTATGAAATTGAGTTACCAGATGGGATCGGAATTTCTCCGATATTTAATGTTTCGGATTTATATCCATACAAAACTAATGAAGCAGGAGCAGAAGGTGATGATCAACTAGAGGTCCAGTGGCAGAAGCAGATGCCATTTGCAGAAAAGTTGCAGATGGAGCAGATACTGAATAAAAGAGTGGGTAAGAAAACCAGGAGGAAAGAATATTTTGAATATTTGGTCAAGTGGAAGGGACACCCAGTTGAAGATGCCAGCTGGGAGACTGAAGCAGAGATGCAGAAGCATGGGCATACCGTGCAGGAGCTCATGGATAGGAGCCCATGCAAATTTTCAAGCGAGGGAGTATGATGCAGGAGAATCCCTCACGACAAGCAAAACCAACGTGGAAGCAGAAAACAGCTGCAAGACGTCCAATGCAAGTTTTTTGAATTTTTAATTTTCCCCTTGAAGTTGATGCGCAAACATAAATGAGATCATTTAATTTGGCACCTTGGTAAGAATTTAATCAGACCTCAAGCCATACGCTCTCGTCTGAGATAGACAGAGGCATTTATAGTAGTAGTTGCAGGTAGATAGAATTGAATTCTTAGATTAGACAGTTTTTAGAGCGCGGGAGGGAAACCGGATATAGACACCCTCATTTGTATCATTGGAAAAAAAAAGAGTTAGTTCAGGAAGAGTTAGAAGACTCTAGAGCATAGGAGAATAGCAAAGAGTTGTAGAAAAGACCCATGTACAGATCTTGAATTAATAGAAGGAGTTGATTTAGATTCATGGTTGTTGTGTTATTCTCTGTGTATGTGTGTTGAACGCTCTGCTTATGAATATTACTTCTTGTTATGCATTTATCATTATGCTGTGTGTATGATTTCATGTATTGAGATTGAAATCTGAGAGGAAGTGAGGTGAGCTACAATTGTTTTCTCTTTTGAGCAAGGATTCCTGCAAGGAGTGCAGTTGAAGTCGTCCGCAAGGAGTGCGTTGACAGAAGGCTCAGAGAGTTAACTCTTGTCCTCATACCACCAGGAGTGAGATTGGGTTATACAAGTCGTGCAAGGAGTGCGTAGGCTAAGGAGAGTCTCAGTTATGACACTGAGCAGAAGTATTGAAGGACTATTGCTACAGACATACGCAGAGTCAAGGAAGCTCGAACAGTTGAAGTGTTCGCAGGATTGCCGCAAGGAGTGCGTGCAAAGAACCTCGTTGAGGTTGGATTAAATTCGTAAAGCTCAGAAAGGATAGCCCTGAGTCGCTGAATATCAGCGTAGATAAGTGTGACTTGAAGTCAGGAAGAAGCATCGCAGGTTGGCAAAAAGGTGAAGGAATCTCATGGAGAGATACTCTTTTTCATTTCGTGAATTATCCAAGGGAGAACGGACGGTCGAAATCTTCTAAAGAGATTTCGCGAAGTTTCATGGATCGTTAGATCTTGCAGAGATGAAAGGAGGTTACGGAGAGAAGGTCCGAAGAGTTTGAAGCTCAGGAGGGGCAGGGCCGTCAATTCCGAGTCACTAGAGCCGTAGGATCTACATGTGGTATCGTGTATCGGGGACTCGCGAGTTGAAGCTCCAAAATTTGTGTAGCAAGAACATCGATATCGCGAGATGTGATATCCCTACAAGATCAGAGTCGTTCATTGTGGAGGACGCGTGTAAGGAGATTCTCTCATCTCGCAGACTCAGACATTGGATGACTGAAAGGGAAGTCCTTTAGTTTTGCGAGTAGCGAAGTGGCAAGAAGGCTAAGAATCGTGCATCTAAGGAGGACAGGTGGCAGAGATCGAGAGATCTCGCGAACTCCAGAGTTCGCAAGGTGAAAGCCCAAGTATTGGATATTCAAAGTCGCGAGGTGCGAGGACGTGAAGCAACGAAGGAGTGAGAGGATTGTAGCCGTCCATCTGAGGAGGACAAGTGGCGAGAGATCGAGAGATCTCACGAACTCGGCAGTTCGCAGGGTAAGAGCCCAAACATTGGGTACTCCAAGTCGCGAGGTCGCGAGTAGCGAGAGAAGGATAGTCGTTGGATCCGGATCACAGGAGGACCGTTGGATCCGCACGTGGGATCGTGTATCGGAACCTCGCAAGGAAAGACTCAAGGATTTGGCCACAGGGATCGCAAGGTTGTGAGAAAGCGATATCCCGATAGCTAGAGGATAGTGTGGGCCACAACAAAGTCGGCGAGTGGAATACAGGTGGCACAAAACCCTCGGGATCTCACCGCGAGAAGTCCTGAAGTATTGGCATTAGGATTCGCGAGTCACGAAGTGCCGAGGAGCCGAGGTTCGTGTGGACGCGTGGTAGAGCATAAGGTGGGACCGCGCGGCCGATGGGTGGACATGCATTGGCTGGAGATAGAGTCAACATTCCATTGAATTCTCGCATCTCGGGGACTCGCGGAATAGGAGGGTGAAAGTTCGGCGGTTCAACCCGCGAGGTTGCGAGATAGCAAGGTTTAGCGGATCTCTCGGTAGAAGAGAGGAGACCTCGGGGACAGATTTTTGTGGGTGCAGATTTCCCGATAGGGAAATAGAAGAACCTTCGAGTTCTTCGGGCCGAGAAGAAGAAGGTCCTATGAGAGCGGACGTGCCCTGGGTGGCGCGCCCTGCATCATGTTGTTATGAGGTTTAAACCTCGTGCACCTTTTCTGGATCCGACAGCTCACGGCAAATTAACACTTCTTCCTCGAAGTTTCTTCCATCCGTTCTACCCTTCTGTGCGGCTTCCCAGGGATTAAACCCCTCGCACTTTCTTCCGGATCCGATGGTAATCGATCCTTGGTGTTAGATCTGACGGCCCAGATCCTTTTTCCTGTGCACCTCCCAGGGACTAAACCTCGTGCACTTATCCTTGATCCAGCGACTCTCAGGCCACTACGCTCTAGATCCGATGGATGACGCGATTTCACAATCTCGACGATTGCAAGTATGAGGTGCATCCTCCTCTGCTCCTCCAACCTCTGATTCCTAAATGTGTGGATATCCAAGGGTTTAAACCCTGTGCGCCTTCGCTTGATCCAATGGTTGTCGAGTATTTGCGCTAGATCTGACGGTTCAGATCTGTCCTCCTTGTGCACTCTCCTCCTGCTACTTGGATGTAGATTCAACAGTCCAGATCTTTCTTCCCAGTGTTGATCCAACGACAGCTATGCTCTTCCTCCTGAGCTTTCTTGGCTTTTTGACTTAGAAGATTTTCTAAGTCTTGAAGGTCTCGACCTTCGACTCTTCCTCTTGCTAGCCCGGTTCCTTTGGGTCTCTTCTGCGTTATAGAAACACTATCCCTTCTGAGCTTCGTCCTCTCAGAGATTTAATCCTGTGCACACTTTGCGTTCGAGGATCTCGAATAACTCATATTCGAGAAGTTTTCTTGAAAAGAAAACTCCTTACGCCCACATGGCATTCTCCTGCTCGATGCACACCTTTCAAAGCCTACAGAGTATTCAACAACCCTATGAGTGTCTTATCTTCGACACTTCTCTTTTCTCAGCTCAAAATAGAGTTTCCTAGTGCACTCTATGCACTCGCTCGATGCCCTCTTGGTAGAGCTCTACAGAACCTTTAGTAGTTCTGTCTTCCCTGAACTCGAGATAGAGTTCATTCTTGTGCACTCCTTGCACTCAGAAACTCCAAGATGGGAAGAAATTGGAACTTATGAAATACTTCACCAGTTATGCATTCAAAACACGAAATGCATAAAAACATGAAAACACATACAAGCAATTCATGGCAGGAAAAATGCTCTTCTATTAATTCAGAAATGCCTATACAAGGTGTTTACAAAGGCTGGACTATAACAATTCTTAGCTCTCTCTCGAGACCTCTCTGCTCTGGTCTCTCCTCCTATCTCTCTCCTTCTCTGTCTTATCACTCTCTAATTACAAAGAGGGCTCTCTCGAGCTTATCCTCAACCTCACTGTCTCTGAGCTATCGCCATCACAGAGCGGCTCCTACGGCTACATTACATAAATGAATGCTTAGTCCTGACTACATCCTGGGATTGCTACAGGAAACCATTAAAGGAAACCTCAACCACTACATGTACAAAGGCGTGGTCTGGCATTAAAAGCCTTACAACATTTACTGAAATTTTGAATTTCAAAATTGAGAGGGTTGTGCCTCTCCCTTTCTCCATTAAATGCGTGCTGGATGTGCTGGCTGGTTGGCACATTGCTGACATGGAGTGATGCTCCTGCATCAGACATCATTAATTTTAAAGGGTGGAAAATGACTCTAATAACGAATATCAACTCACTTTTTCTTAAATGTGATTGTTCCTAATGTGTATATAACATAGGGAGTTACCTAGAATGGGTTGATATTCGTTATCAGAGTTATATATAACTATATATAACTTTCATTAATATCCATAATGTAGATTATTATATTAAAAACTTTCATTAATATATTAAAACTTTATAACTTTCATTAATATATTAATTAATTATCGATCACATAAACCTTATTCTCACACCATTTATTAAAATAAACAACACTTTTATACTCAATTATAACTATACCAATTATATTTTTAGTTATATAATACATAATTACAAAAAAAAAAATTATATAAATATTCTTTTATATAAATATGGTTGTTAGTGTAGTACAATTGGAAATTTGGAAATTTGTTGGACAAAGGACAATTTCGATGAGTTTTAGCCAAATAAGGAGAATAAGAGGGATTTAAATCTTATACCAATTATATTTTTAGTTATATAATATATAATTACAAAATATTTTTTATATATAAATGTTGTTGTTAGTGTAGTGTAATTGGAAATGTGTCCGACAAAGGACAATTTCAATGAGTTTTAGTCAAATAAAGAGAATAAGTGCAAGGATTTCAAACTTAAATGGAGTTGTTTAATAACATAAATCTAGATGAAATCACAATTTTTAGTTATTTAAATCCTATTTATGAATGCATAAATGGATCGAGAATGTTGAAACCTCTAGGGTACTATAATTATATAAACTTAGCCACTCAAATATGCAAATCCAATAATTTATCACTGAATTTTGGACCAAAAAAATAGAGAAATTCATTCTCTATTTCTTTATTACATGTGATACTGATTATGCTCAGAGACACTCAAATCTCGCCATCATTAACTTGATTGCAAGTTCATGCAAGTAGTAGGCTAAACATTCAACGAAGTGACTATTTTTTCCTTGGACATTTGCCTGAAATCCTGCGAAAAATTATTAGATTCTTAGATTTGAGTGATTATTTATGTATAATCTTAGTGTCCCAAGGGTTTTTCAGTTGTCTGAATCCATTTCTACATTCAAAAATATATTTTGAAAAACAAAAAATAGTGATTCGTGTAAATTTATATCACCTAATTCTAGAAAAAAACGATTTCATAAAATAGCTAGACAACATCATTCACGCAATAGTATGGGATGAGTTAAGAATGAAATTGCTATCTCGTTTTTATATTGAAAATCGCAAAAAAAAAAAATCTAATGGAATATATACTTCCACCCTAAGCAGATTAATGTCCATGGAGTAAACTGTGTATGTGACTTTTGGGTTTTGACCCTCTTATGATCAACCTAAAAACTTCGAATTTCAAAAAACCAAACCCAATCAATAGAATTTTTTTTGGCTGTAATGCTTCCCGGTATTCTGGCATAGCTAGAAAAAACAGACAACTCTTTGAGCGATGCTTATAATATGCCCCGCACGAACACTCTTCTTCTTTGGATGAAAGAGAGTTTGTGATGGACAATCCAGAGTTGTCAAGTCGTTATAAACTGGTTCTTGCTAAAGTATCTAAAAAGCACCTTTTTCCTGGTTTTTATTTAAAAAATTTGGACTTTGGAGACTTAAATTTCAAAATGCAAGCAGGAATTGGGTTCCAATTTGAGCAAAGATGTCGACAGGACAAAAAAGTTTATTGATAAAACAGTCAGAGGACAAACTGCTTTCTTGAACTGGCACAAATTCATATAGAATAAGTGAATGTATTGAAGAGTATATAAGATAAACTTATTCAATTCTAAATACACTAAAAACTTTCATGTTTTGAAAATATGAAACCTCTCATTAATTTATTTTCTAAATCAGCACAGTGTTAAATATAATGTAACCTCAACAGGCTGACTGTACATTGCCAGCTGTACTTTCTTTTCTTGATTTGCTTGAGCCTATTTAGCTCATCTATTTTCCTTTTGCACAGTACTTCTTCATTAACTCTTCTCATTGTACTTTCTCCTTACATTCTCAATATACTGAATACTATTTCTGCTCTATTCTTTCTCTCTACATTTCGTGCTTCACAATTTATCATGGTATCAGAGCAATAGCAGTAAGCCTTTTCACACAGGCTGGAGAGCAACACGATCCTCACAGCGCATAGCTTAAATCGACATCCAGAGCATGGGACACAGCTTTTTCACAAGGCTTGGAGAGCTGTCTGCCATCCGCTCAAAATATCGTCGTAGGAAGCTCACACGAGGAAGAAGAGCGCTATACGCTCAAGAGATCGAGGAAGCAGAGACTGCAGAAGGAGAAAGAGTAAATATTCATGAACAATTTACAAACTCGTCAAATATTCATGAAAGATTGCTTCAGAAGGCATAAACATTTGAAGAATTCAAGGAAATTCGTTCAAATTTCGTGAAAGATAGTTACCGAGGGCAGAAACATTCAAAGAATTCGTAAAATTCTTTCATTTCGTGAAAGATTCATGAATTTCTTTCCTCAGAAGAAACTCTTTGCAAGAACAGCAAAGAACTCGCGAAAACAACAAAGAACGAGCAATCGCAGCTGTAAGATCCGTCCTGCGAACAGATCGAAGGCGAAAATCCAATTCAGAAAGGATGAGGAGAGCGCAGAAAAGGTGAAAGAATTACAGCCGTTGGATTTTGCGCAGAGGACCGATAGCCGTCGGATCCATGAGAAAGTGCATTTCCAAATTTCGGCATTTCAGAATTCGGGACTTGGAGTAGAAAGGGGTCATGGAGTCACTGCCTCGCAAACTTTCAATCCGCGAAATCCTGAAGGAATTCAGACTATTGGATCTGGAGCGCGATGGCCTGAGAGTCACTAGATCAAAGAAAAGGAAGAAAGATCTGAACCGTCTGATCTAGCACCAAGGTCCGTAAGCTGACGGATCCAGGAAAGGTGCGCGAGGTTTAAACCTCCTCTCAACAGAAGGAAGTGGAGTCTATCGACTTCGTAACTCATGAAATCCTGAAATAATTGTGAGTCGTCCATCTCAGAGGACAAGTGGTAGCAAATCCTTACGCCATCAAATCTTGGCATTTCAGAGTTCGCGGTTTGGAGAACAGCATGATGAGAAGTCAAGAGTCACGAAATACTGATCTGTGAAATCCTGAAAGGATCTGGACCATCAGATCATAAGAGGATCTGGACCGTTGATTTTCCAAAGGAAAATTTTGGCACTTCGCATATCGGAAGTTTCAAAGACAAGGCTAGGCATTTCGGCATTTGAAGTCCCGAAAGAACAAAAGGAGAAGACCGGGTCAAGAAATTTTGGGATACCAGAATTCGGCATTTCGGGAATCCTAAAGACCAAGAGACACAAGCATTTCAGAATTGGAAACTCTGAAATAGAAAAAGAAGGAAGAAGCTGGGGCATAGACATATCGGCTTTTAGGGAATCAGGATTTTGGGAGTCCAGAGGACAAGAGGTTGGGCGCTTTGCGTCATAAAACCCCGAAATAGGACTTCGGTCATATGGGAAGCGGTCACATGGACCAGAGGTATAGCCTTGGGGCTAATTGTTGTTAAATCCATTTCGGCAAATCGACATTTCAAAGATCGGAAGGACAAAGGGTCAAGGACTCTTGACATCGGGAAACAGGAAGTCTCGAATCGCGAAACCCCGAAAAGCGTCTAGAAGAATAAGAGCAGGGATATTTTCGGTGTTTCAGCATACCGGGGATCCCGTAGATAGAGGATTGGGCCACTTCGCATCGCGAAGTCCCGAAACATGAAATCTTGAAAAGGTGTTTGAATAAGCACCGAGATATTTCGGATTTCGGCAAATTGAGGGATAGAGAACCGGCGAAGGCATCGCTATTCTCAGAATCGCGAAAACTCATTAGCGCTTTAACATTTAGGCACGTGGTCACATTGAATGGAGACTAAGGGCCAATCTAAGGCCATTAAACTCTCTTTGGCATTTTGGAAACAGGAAGTTGGAGAGACAAGAGTTCGGAGGACTCGTATAATGAAGTCCTGAAGTCAAAATCGCGAAGCCAAAACTCGTGAAGTCAAAACTCGCGAAATCTTGAATCGCAAAGTTCTGAAGTCACTGCAAGAAATTAGCAAACCCGGTTTAAGTGCAAGAGACGGGTAAATACAAAACTAACCAAACATTTCTTTTCTGTTTTGTTCAAATTCTTTAAATATGGCAACGTCTAGCAATTTAGGACCGACTTAGGGTCTGATTCTTCTTGGAAAGAACTATGAGTTCTAGTCTCTTCGAATGAGATCATTCTTGCAAGCACAAGAGTGTTGGGATCCAGTGGATGTTGGATATGTGGAACCAGATCCAACAGACCTTGCAACCATGACAAACCAACAAAAAATTGCTCAGGCAACTCAGAGGAACAGAAAAAATAAAGCTAAATTTTGGATTCAAAATTTTGTGGATGATTCGATTTTCTCAAAAATCATAGGTGTTGGTACTTCAAAACAGGCCTGGGACACCCTTAAATCAGCCTACCAAGGAAATGACAGGGTCCAAACAGTCAAACTGAAAACCTTAAGGACACAATTCGAGACTTTAAGAATGACAGAGTCTAAAAATGTGGATCAGTTTATGACCAGAGTCATGGGAATCGTGAATCAGATCAGAATGACTGGTGAAGCCATCATTGATCAACGCATAGTTGAGAAAGTCTTCAAAATTTTACCAAAGAAATTTGAAATGGTTGTTACAACAATCCTTGAATCCAAGGATTTGTCACGTTTTTCAACAAATGAACTGACTGGTTCCCTGGTGACACATGAGACCAGACTGCATCTCAAAGATGATTCAATCGTCAATGCCTTCAAAACTCAATTCTCCTTCAGCAGAGGGAGAGGTAGAGGTCACCAAGGACGAGGGAGTACTACAAGTGACCAACACTCGAATGGAGGTAACAGACAATAGAGCCAGCATCAAAATTTCCAAGGTCACAGACAACAACACCAGAATTAGAATTTTCAGCCTCAAAGAGGCAGAGGGAGAAGATCAAATGAAAAATCAAGCATACAATGCTATTACTGCAAAAAGTATGGGCACTATGAATCTGAATGCAGGAAGAAGCAAGCAGATCAACTCTCAGGCAGAGCACATGTGTCAAATCATATGGGAGAAACCTCAAAAGGTATGTTTCTCTCATGTCACAAG
Organism: Picea engelmannii; assembly: GCA_009831015.1. Classification (NCBI taxonomy): domain Eukaryota; kingdom Viridiplantae; phylum Streptophyta; class Pinopsida; order Pinales; family Pinaceae; genus Picea; species Picea engelmannii. Next base: position 32,713 of record ML802680.1, on the reverse strand, counting down.
TCTAAAGAACAACCCAAAGATCTATGGTTGTTGGACAGTGGATGCAGCAATCACATCACAGGTAACAAAGATTTACTTTCATGCATTGATTCTTCAATCTCATCTAATATTACACTTGGAAATGATTCCTTAGTCAAAGTTCAAGGCAAAGGAACTGTACCTATTCTTACTAAACAAAATGAAAAGAAAGACATAAACAATGTCTATCATGTTCCAGATCTGAAACATAATCTGCTAAGTGTAGGAAAAATCATTGAACATGGCTATAAGGTACTCTTTGAGGGAGAATCTTGCAAGATATATGACAAAACCCCCAGCAGAAAATTGATTTCTGAAATCCACATGACTCAGAATAGGATGTTTCCCCTTACACTCAGAACTGCAAATCTGATTCAACCATATGCACAAAGTTCATCCACCCTGAATGAAACAATGGTTTGACATATAATATTTGGACATCTACCCTTTAAGAGTCTAAGTCTTCTTCAGAAGCACTCCATGGTCAAAGGTCTTCCCATCTTCAAAGAACAAAATTTCCCATGTGAGTCTTGCATACTTGGAAAACATAAGAGAACTAGTTTTTCATAGTCATCCAATCAAGCCAAACAACATCTTGAACTAGTTCACACTGACCTATATGGACCAATGCAAATAGAGTCAATAGGTGGTAGCTTTTACTTTCTAACGTTTTTTGATGATTTTAGCAGGAAAAACTGGATCTATTTTCTCAGACACAAGTCTGAAACTTTTGAAAAATTCAAGGAATTCAAAGCAGAAGCTGAAAAACAGAGTGGCAAATATATAAAATTTCTCAGGTCCGATGGAGGAGGAGAATACAATTGCAATGAATTTGAAAATTTCTACAAATCACAAGGCATTATCATGCAAACAACATCCAGGTATACTCCACAATAGAATGGAGTGGCTGAAAGGAAAAATCAGACAATAATGAATATGGCAAGAACACTTCTCAAAGAGAAAAGTTTGTCAAATATTTTTTGGGCCGAAGCAGTAGCATGCTCAGTTTATCTCTTGAATAGATCTCCAACCACAAGTCTAAAGATGAAAGTCCCTCGAGAAGCATGGAGTAGGACAAAGCTAAATGTTGCACATCTAAGGACATTCGGATGCATAGCATACGCTCACATACCTTCCGAATTAAGGAAGAAATTGGATGATAGAAGTGAAAAATGTATCTTTACTGGATATAGTGAAACATCTAAATCTTACAGGCTTTACAATCCAATCTACAAGAAACTAATTCTCAGCAAAGATGTAAAATTTCTGGAAAATCAATTCTGGAATGAATAAAAAAATCAGCAATTGGACAGTCAAAATCCATTGCTGCCAAGTTCTGAAAACACAGAAAATTCAAGACAACAAATACCTCTACCTGTTCTTCCAAGATTGCAAGTACAAGGATGATCTGAAAATTCTCAAGATAACTCAACTTCAAGCAGAGACTCATCCTCTGAAATTCAAAATCAGAGAACTCGAAGTTTGAGAGAAATCCATCAGCAATTGGATGACTTTGAACAACACAACCTTGTTGCTTTAATGTCATGTCAACCTACATCTTTTAAGGAAGCCGCTAAGGAGCCACATTGGGTTCAAGCCATGAACCAAGAAATTGACTCCATTGAGAAGAAAAAGACATGGGATCTTGTTGATTTGCCAAGTCACAAGAAAAGTATTGGTGTCAAGTGGGTTTACAAAACTAAACTCAATGAAAAAGGGCAGATCGAAAAATACAAGGCAAGACTTGTTGCCAAAGGATTCTCACAACAACCTGGTACTGACTATGGTGAAACTTTTTCTCCAGTAGCAAGGTTAGACACTGTAAGAACTCTATTGGCCATAGAAGCCCAACATAAATGGTAAGTATACCAGATGGATGTCAAGTCAGCTTTCCTGAATGGTTTCTTAGATGAAGAAGTTTATGTCGATCAACCACCTGGATTTGAAGTCCAAGAGAAGCCAGCCAAAGTATATCGGTTGAAGAAAGCTTTGTATGGCTTAAAGCAAGCTCCAAAAGCTTGGTATAGCAGAATTGACACTTATCTGATCAACAGTGGTTTCAGCAGAAGCCAAAATGAGCCAACTCTTTACACCAAAACAAATCAGCACAGTAAAATTTTGATTGTATGTTTATATGTTGATGACATGATATATACTAGAAATCTTAAGTTAATAAGTTTTAAACATGCCATGCAATATGAGTTTGAGATGACAGATCTTGGCATAATGAAATATTTTTTGGGGATTGAGGTTGATCAATCAACCAAAGGAATTTTTGTCTGTCACAAAAAGTATGCAGTAGACATCATCAACAGATTTCGCATGGAAGAATGCAATCCAGCAGAAACCCCTATACCCCTAGGCACAAAATTGAGCAAGAAAGATGAAAGCCCTATAGTGGACCCTACCCTGTACAAAAGTTTAGTAGGAAGTTTGTTGTATCTTATAGCAACTAGGCCTAATATTATGTATGCAGCCAGCCTTGTTTCCAGATTCATGGAATCCCCCAAAGATTCTCACTGGAAAATGGCGAAACAGATTCTGAGATATATTGCAGGAACTCTCAATTTTGGCTTATGGTACACTAAGTCTAATAGTAATCAACTTTATGGTTACATAGACAGTGATTTTGTAGGCAGCCTATATGACAGGAAAAACACCTCGGGACATGTTTTTCACCTAGGCACGAACCTGATCTCATGGGCATCAAAGAAACAGCCAATTGTATCAATATCTTCTGCAGAGGCAGAGTATGTTGCTGCTACTTCAGCTTCCTGTCAAGCTGTGTGGCTGAGAAGAATATTGAAAGATATGTCACATACAAAAAAGGATGCAACTCCTATCTTATGTGACAATACCTCAACAATTGCTCTATCCAAAAATCATGTGTTTCACAAGAAAAGAAAACACATTGACACTCGCTTTCACTTCATCCGCGAGCTAGTCAATAATGGTGATATTGCACTTCAATTCTGTGGTTCTCGAGATCATCTCGTAGATATCTTCACAAAGCCACTGGGAAAATCTGTTTTTTATTTTCAAAGACAACACTTGGGCATAATGAGCGTTGATGTTTGTAACTGTTGACTTTAAGAGGGAGTGTTAAATATAATGTAACCTCAACAGGCTGACTGTACACTGCCAGCTGTCCTGGCCAGCTGTACTTTCTTTTATTGATTTGCTTGAGCCTATTTAGCTCAGCTATTTTCCTTTTGCACAGTACTTCTTCATTAACTCTTCTCATTGTACTTTCTCCTTACATTCTCAATATACTGAATACTATTTCTGCTCTATTATTTCTCTCTACATTTCTTGCTTCACAATTTATCACATAGTGTATGCTTAACTGTGACTACTAAAGTGTGCATTTGTACATAGAAATGCAAACCCTCAGTACCGACCTACAATGTTAAAGAGATCAATTGAAACAAAAAATGTTTAACGAAACCCTGAACGATATGTTGAGAAAGTTCAAAAATCCACTATGATTCTCAGGCGTGGTCACACAGTAGAATAGAGCGCTGACCTTGAAGTGGGGTGGTAGGACCGTCACAGAACACAACTGTATAGTTACTGCCTGTGGGGCAAGTGAAAATACTGCAGCCATCGTCTTCTGCATAGATGGACGCCTGGGGGCATTGGCCCTTGAAAAGTTGCGAATAATTTGTTGTATCACAACTATCAATAAAATCCCCTGTGCAACAATATTGTGATGTATTGAAAGCAATGCAGGCACTCTCGCATCCATTGGAAACCCTCAATTCATTGAGGCAGATGTCATTTATGTTGTTATTGCAGGTGATTACATCACAGTTAAAGTCGAAGGGTGTGATCGACATTGGAAGGATGAATCCATCGATGAGAGAGATATCATAGTAGTCGAGGTTCTCGGAACCATTGAGAAAGTACTCGACTACAATCGCAGGGGGATTTCCCAATCTTTGACAAATTAGACCCCCGCAGTCCCCATTTTTGCAGCTGCCACTGCCGCTTTCGTCGAAATAACACCCCGTGTGCCCCCAAAACTTGCCCTGCTCTGTATCCACGAGGACTTGAAGCATCCACGACTGCCCTCTCCCCAACCGTTTCCCACCACCGGGTGAACCAGCTGCACAAACTGTGAATGTGCACTTGTTCTAGATTTCGAAGGTCACACCTCTGACTCCTGCGAGGATCAAAAATACAGTTATTATGTTGGACACTTGATCTAACAAAAATATTTATTATTGCAGTTATTACGTACTCTGTATAACACAAATGAATAACGCTTACCTGAATGCGAGCGAAACTCCCTTTGCTTTTTCCATGGCTGTGAATATCGAAACTTCCACTAGAAAAAGCCAAATCATGAAGTCGTATGCCTCTCTATACAGGGTTGGAATTTGAAATATGGGCATAATGCATGCGTCCATACACGGTTGGAACCTCAAATCCAATCAGCCCATCAAATTTGACGGTTTCAACGATTTATATACCCATTTTGGTGTATCTTAGAAAAAATGTTGACAATTTTCTACCTATTCATAATTATTTGAAAAAATATATTTATTATTCCCTGCTTAGAGGCATTATAGCTATCGATAATTAGTTGAATTCATATTAGTTTGTACTTTGATTATAAATGATCATGTACAATCTTTTTGAATTTTTATTATTTTTATTTAAATGTTTAGATATTCAAAGTTTTGAGCATTGACACTCAGTACGTAGACATAGAAGAACAATAGCCATCGATAATTCGTTGACTTCATATTAGTTTGTCCTTTGACTATAATTTTTTGCATACTCTCTATTGTTCAAAATTTTATTATTATTAAGTACTTAAAGAAGCATTTTTATTATTATTAAATACGTAAACAGGCTTGACATGCTGCATTCTTTTTTAAATGTTTACATAGTGCGAGGCCCTTAAACAGTCCTGAGAGCCTTAAATGTTTACTTAACAATCCTTACAACCTTAAATGTTTACTTAACAAGTTTGTCACAATACATTTTTCTCTGATTTTGGATACAATCTTGTCTGCAGTGACTTTGGGCAATATTGTTCTCCACCAGCATCATTGGTTCACGCTTTCTTGTTGGTTCGCTGGATGTTGCTTATTGTTGTTTGCTTCAACTTTGCAAAGTTAAGGTCCTGCAGCTGTATTTGGACCTCTTGGTGCTCGCTCACTATTTTGTTGTTTGTTGCTTGCCCTTGTTTGCTTCAACTTTGCAAGGTTGGTGTCCTGCATCTGCATTTGGACCTGTTGTTGCAGTTTGCAAGGTTGAGATTTTCACCCGCAATCGCAACTATGCTTTTGTCATTCTCCATTCACGAGTAAGTTGCAGTACCATGGTTTCATTCCTATTCATTGTTTGTTGTTTACTATTTGCAGTTTGTAGGTAAGAATTTTCAATACTAGGAAGTGTTGAAAATCAAAATAAATGTAAAAAAAAACTAGAAATAATACTTGAGTGGAAATTCTCTTACAAAACATCCTTATATGTGATTATTGGGATCAAAGAAACAATAATAAATTGTTATCCCCAAAAGTGTTGAACAAGAAATATTGTTGCCTTTGCAGGTGAATGTTGAATACAGAACCCACCTCTGTCACGACCATAGTGACATATAAAAACGGAAATGGGATGTTCTCCTCATCTTTTTGTTCCTGAAATCATACGTTTAGTGCATTTTTCAGGTTGTCCCCTTCCAATCACATATGCCCACTTTCATGTCTTGGACATCATATCATAGCTCTTTGGAAAATGGCAATGCAAAGGGATTTTCCAAAATAATTTAGAGTTTTCATTACAGAGCAAGCATCTACGAGGACCTTGCCATCCCTTGTTTGCAGGTTATGACAGGGGAATATTTTATTCTCTGAGGAAAAACCACATATAGTTGTTGGTTTTATGTTGGACTTTGGGTCTTCCAAAGCATCTTCCATCACCATTTCCAAATCTGGACCTCGTCTTTTGGAAATGATTCTTTGTAACTTGAAGGGACAGTTCATTGATTTGTCTCAGAATGAGTTTCCCAGTGCCCAATTTTAGAATATCTTCTTCATCTTGTAATATAATTGAAACAACTTAGAATATCTTCTTCATATTGTAAGATAATTGAAACCTTAAGAAGTTGTGCTATGTGATGGTTCTGTTCCTGTGGTAAAAGTCCATAACACCTAGTTCTTCCTCTTTTGTTTATCCCACAGACCATCTATGCGAGTTTTCTGAGTGGGAGGCATCAACAAGTCGTTTCATATCTGTTTAGTGTTGATTTATCAAGAGTGGGGATGAAAATTAATGATGAATATGATTGTAAATCTATATACAATGGCTATTGAAACGCTTATAAGATGCACAGCTAAAATAAGATCAAAAATTGTGTCTTGAAAAGTCAGTCTTTGTACAGAGAAAATTTATAGTGTTGTTTAATTTTATTTATTTCTTCTATATGGTTCATCGCTCACTATAGATTTGTTTGTTTGTCATATGCTATAGAAACTAGGGAGCATTGAATTTGAAACAAATAAGGTTGAAGGATACAGAGAAGAATTGGTATGCAGTTCCGAACTTATAGTTGTCTTTTTCTTTTTTCCTATTTGCATATTATCTAAACATAGCTAAGAAACATCTTGAAAATCACAACTTAAAAGATGAAGCAAGTAATATATTTTGAATGCTATCAAATAGATACAGACTCCATTGCACATGACAACATCGACCAAGCATTGCATACCAATGGGATTTTAAAATTAGATGCATTCTCGTATGCTATGGGAGATTGCCTCTTCGATGCATTTCAAGTTCTATTGAATTTCCATTATTCCTCGACCGAGCTACACAATGGATTGAGAGATCATTTCCTGGCATGTTTATAAAATGGTAGCGTTGAGGCATTAGAGTTGTATCAATACGAATTGGAATTTGATTTTATTTGCCAATTGCATGGAATACATGATGTCAGTACGTATTTTTCAAAGATGTGGTTGTTTGCATCTACAACTCTGCCTACACATGAGAGGGGACTTTGGGGAGATACATTTTGTATACGGTGGCTAAATATATCAATTGGAATTTGGTCATTAACAAGAAAAAGAAGGTATCTACTATTCAATAAAACTGCATCTAGGGATCCATATTGCATCTTGTTCCATGATGTCAATCCTCTAAGTGGTCATTATGAACCACTACTCTATAAAAAATTATCCATATGAAATCTTGAAGGACTTGTAATTTACTTGTCCATCACTTGCAAAGACCTTCAATCGCATTGGAAACTAATTATGCATCATATGCACTCCCATGGATTGCACATAGCAACAACTATTACATCTACTTGTGGAGTTAGTATGTTCAATGCAGTTTGCTATTTGATAGCAACAGAGTTTGATGTGCATTCATTGCGCCTTTACATTGTGCAATCATTTTGCAATGCAATTATAGGTGGAAGTCAACAGACATTTAACTTCTTGCATAAACACCTTTTACCATATCTCATAGAAAGCATGTCGATAATTGGAAGTTGATAACAATACCTTGTAAACATGGAAATGCCATATGAGAAAGGAAATCTAGAGGGTGGCACATTTTGTTTACAATGGATATCTATCATATTCAGAGTAAATATCCAGGTCTGGTTAACCCTATCAGATAGTACTATCCATTCCTACTATATTTATTCAAACTACGATCGAACAATTGACATCATATCGTTGAAAACAGATACGCCACACATCCATTATCAACCTTTGATAAGAAATACTTCCAGTTCAAGATCCACTCTCCATGCCACCCAACCCACATTGAATCTGCAGAAGCATCACATATTGTCTAATCAAGATGAAACTCATCATAATTGTCATTAGGTCATGCATATCTTAAACAAAAAACGTAGATTGACTTATCACAACTTGAAAAAGGTCATATGTGAAAGAAATAAATACATTGGTACACTTCCTTCTAGACCATTGAGTTGTACAACCGGTCATCATGAGGTGAAAGGGAGTTTGACCAAGAAACACAAACTCACATATCACAACCTAAAAAAAATTGTGCGTGCACAACACGATCACATTTTCGCACTTTCTACTGAACACAAACATCACATGTGCAATGACAAAGAACATCACCATTTGCACCATCGATATCATGGTGAAGAGGCAATTCTCATAACAAATGTTGATTCCACCTTCAACATGACTTTTCAACAAGTGAAACTAGTTTCACGTGGAAACCATAAGTTAACCTACCACATGTTGAAAAAACAGATACGTAAGAGAAACATGTGCAACTACATATCCCACAATGGTCATGATACTGACCAAGAGGGGAAAATAACATATTGTATCCTAGATCCAACACCATGCACTGCTAGCATTGAAAACCAACAAACACTTACTATGCATCCTTGTCTATGAAAGACAGATGCAAAATAGATCTATATTAAACAAATTAAAGACACTCCTTCCATTGCATGTGCGATTTGAAAGGAATTCAATTTCGCAAAAAACAATAAGTCTTTCACCCCTAACTGTCAAAAATAATACCTTGGCTTGACACTAAATGATAGAACATTTTTCAGTAGAAATATGTGTCTTCCATGTAAACAATCACTTGAAAAATGGAAAATTGTCACACTTTGCAACACCTGACCAAATAATATGTAACACACAAATACCATATGTAAGTACACATACATAACTTGAAGAGAGACGTGTGTCTCTGCAAATTGCATTTGCACAAATCAGGCCCTTGGGCTTAACGGGATCAATTATTAATGTCCCTGTCCAACTAGATGTTGTGCAAAAAGCCCTGCCACAATTCATTAGTGAGACAATGACAATTGTTGTATCTCTCAAAAGACGCTTGCAATACAAGAATGCATACCAGACAGGTAAATTGCATGTGCATGTTGTCATGAAAGCATTATGTTCCAGAGCCCTATACAAAGCACACAACATTTGTATAAATGATCCCTGGAACAGTGTTCTTGAACAAGGAAATGACAACTCTGCACAAACTTTTGACACTACTAGTGAATTTGATACAAGAAATGAATCAAAGAATGAAAGACCTACTGAAACATTGATACATGGATTCACTGACTCACAACACATTCATGAATTGCAAGACAAGATTGTCGAAATTGCACCTGCTGAAGGGAAACACCCACTTGGAATATTCAAGGACAAATTTGCTGAGGAAATGAACTTCCCAACACTGTTCTATGGAGATCCACGTCCTAGTGACATCACATAACAATTCAACTACCCAAAAATAATTTGATGGGAATTGCTACATTCAAGCGGTGACTTCTCCTGTCACATAACAAATGTGTTTTTCAAAACAATGCACATAATAATTGAGCAAGTTCTCTCTTTCATGTGGGTGTGAATAAGAAAAGGTTAGCTACAAGGAAGAAATTTATTGGCCAGAGATGTCAAGTACAAAGAAAACCTAGAAAAAATCCTAAAATCTGATATTGGATACATAGATTTCAAAAACATTCACATCTCTCCTGACTACCTGCAACAAAACAAGAAAACTATATTTGCAATGATCTAACAGTTGGGACCCCCAACTTTTTTCATCACATTTACAAGTGCAGAGCATCACTGGGATCCATTGGTGGCTACGGTGTCTACATTGTATAAGAATAGGAAAAGGAAAAGACAAACTGATACATTGGAAAATGATGGCATTGACTACCTCGTAAGAAAAGACCCAATGACATGTACTCATTATTATAGACATAAAATAAATGCTCTAAGGCAATTGATATGTCATGATGAAACATTCTTTAAAAAAATATCGAACTACTATTTTTTGATTGAGTTCCATAATAGAGGGTGTGAGCATGACCCCACACTATTATGGATAGAGGTTGCACCGGTCTATGGAAATGACAACAACTCACAAATAGAGAATTTTCTGGACAAATACATAACATGCAACACAGATCATTTGGATCTAGAACTTGCCAAAGTTCATAGACATTATCATACAAGAAGTTGTAAAAAATGAAAAAATTCACATTGCAGATACAACTTCCCCGTGTCGCCAATGCGAACAACAAAAATAATAGAACCAATTAGTTTAGAGGATAATGTTCTCATTCAGAACTATAAATCTTTGTTCGCATTTCTAGAACGACAAGACTTCGATGACTTAATGAGATTTTAAGACTTCTTGGCAAAGTTAAATCTAACAGAAGATGAGTACATCCAAGTGATACAATCTACACTTAAACATCCAACAGTTTTTCTTAAACGAAAAATTTCATATATTTGGAACAAAATTTTCTCCAAGGACATGCCAATTATGTGGAATGCAAATACAAAGGCACAATATGTCCTCAATGCATATGCTGCAAGATCATATTGTACCTCGTACATGACAAAGGTTGACATATCTATGACAAGTGCATTCAGAAGAATACGCAAAGAACATGAAAAAATTCATATTGATGTTATGCAAATGATACATACACTTGGAAATACATTTATTAATCTTCAACAAATATATTCTCAACAAGAAGTCCACATTGCACTTTCCCTTCCTCTGAACTGTAGTTCAAGTAAATGTGTCTTCATAAAAAAGTCTCCACTTGACAAACACAAATTTGTTTTTAAACCACCATCTTTGCTAGAACAAGAGCCCGATAATTCAAAGGACGTGATATGTCACTCTATTATTGATTATTACCTCTAGTGTTCATATCCTATTAAGCATATTTTCCTTGCAGAGTGCGTATCGCATTACCAAAAAAATGGCATATATGAAAACAATGACGCATGATTTTTGGAAAGACAATATTTGCACATATACAAACAATGACACATATTTTCCTTGCAGAGTTCGTATCGCATTACCAAAAAAATGGCACATATGCAAACAGTACGGCTAATATGAAAACAGTGACACGTGACTTTTGGAAAGACAATATAAAATGCTTTGAATTACATATTACAATGCGCCAGACAAATGAAACATATATTACAATTCTGAATAGAATGCGGACAAACATCCAAACATGTGATGACTTAACATATATCAATTCAAGGTGCATGCGACCTGCACCAAAAGACCCAACCTTCCCTTGCCTGTTCTACAACAATAGGGATTGGTGTGCTACTTACATGTTTAGTATAATGCACTCATTAATTATCAATCCGGGATTCGTAATCAACAAAGTTACAAGACACCAGTAAGAAAGGTAATTCTAATGTCATGAGTATAGAACTATTCTAGATTATGCATGTTGGAAATAAAACAAACTAGCAAATCAAAACACACTTTGGTTGTTTTTCACAGAGGGGATATCTACTCCATTATGGCACATGCAAGTATGAGATGGAGTTCTTTTGACAGATCAACTCTGTTATCTGACCCAGAAAACTAACTATGAAATCACACTTCTGAAAGGGAAATCACACATCAATCATCAAGACATAGCATGGGTAGTTCAATAATCAATATACTGAGTATGTTGTGGTTCACAATGTGCTATTGTGAACTTCACTAGTTCTCCTTCAAATATGTCTGACTACTATTGCCAACATTTATGTCCATGAAACAAAATCAAATTCATAAAAACAGAAACAGGGCATATGCAAAAAGATCTCTGAGCAATCGAAGCCTAAACTGAACTATACTGCTATCATCTGAAAAGATCAAAGCTTCAGCTAGTCTAACATTTATACTATTGAAATCAACTACTAACACTAATCTATGAGGATGTTGACCTTTGTTGGGTGGTGGGCCCTTGCCGCTTCAACAGGTCAGCGACTGGAGTCTACAGTAAGCTTTCTTTCAATCCATGCATTCCTCTTATAGAAATTTCAAAACATAGAATCAAACTATGCTAACAACTCAACTCACATTCATTCATAAATGATCAAGACCTGGAAATAATTGACATCCTTCTATTAAAAATCAACTCAAAACATGTTTTGCAATATGTAACACTAGTTCACATGCTGGATTATACTAAATCTCTACTCCCTCCACCATCCTTGCCATGACTATTTAAACAAACTTAGTCATGAAACACAAGGAGGTGAAATCTTTAGCAAATCACTCAATTGTCAAATTTATATATTCGGTTACATATTTTAAGCTTCATCCTCATGACACGAAGTGTATGAGGATGAAGAAAATAAACAAACTAGCTTAACATAACCTTGCTAGAGCTTTGATGATTCAACAAACATCTAACAATTATCTTGGGCAGGATCTGGAGCTAAACTTGGTATGTTTTGCTTCTTGTATTGGTATCGGATCGTGACAGGTGAGATTCGGTAAGTGGTACCGAATCCAAACAATACACAAGTGGTTGGTACCGAATTTTGACAGTCTGCAGCCGTTGGTACCAGATTCAGACAGTGGCAATCTGGCGCATAACTACCAGATGGCTGGGCTGGTACAGAAAGGCTAGACTCATCTAGAGGTCAAAGGTTATACATGGCAAATTAAAACATTAGTACATGAAACATTTAGTCTCCTAGCTCAATAAACCACAAAAATTCATGAATTAATTATACTTTACCTTATGACCTCATCAATGGCTAATGGTAGTGTTCTTTTTCATTTATCCAAGCTTAGGTAAGCCAAAAAGGTATAGATGAGGAGTATAATAGGGTAGTGGGGATGTCAATTTAGAGGCTCAATAGGGATGTTTCAATGCATAACAGGTACATGTTGTTGGTTGTGGAGCTTGATTATCTTTCTGATTCAGAGGTCCTTGCTTTCAGTCGTGTTTATACCCCATGAGGTATTTACACCCTAGAAGTATGTACACTCTTCCCAGCGGGGGAGTGCAGAGGGGGGGTACCCCCTCTGCAGGATCCAAGGGGGCTATCCCCACGGCTGGGGGGTCTGGGGGCAAGCGAGCCCCTAGCGGGGGTTCGGGGGTAGCGTCCCTTGATGGGTGTTCGGGGGCGAAGCCCCCGAAGCAAAAATTGCCTTGTAAAAGTATATTGTAATTTCATTGTAAATCTGGACCGTTCATTATAAGGTCGCAGATCTAACGGTAGAGATTATGTTAGGGTTTTTTTCCCTAAAAGGAAACCCTCTTTTATGAGGGAAA
>ML802680.1:3490-16614 GCA_009831015.1 Picea engelmannii | reverse complement strand
TAGATGTAAAAACAACTTTTCTCCATGGGGATTTGGAGGAAGAGATTTATATGCAGCAGCCACGGGGGTATGAGGTCAAAGGGAAGGAGAATTTGGTATGCAGGTTGAAGAAGAGCTTGTATGGCCTAAAGCAAGCTCCAAGGTAGTGGTATTTGAATTTTGACAGGTTTATGACAAAATAGGGTTATAGTAGATGTCATTCTGATCATTGTGTTTATTTTAAAAAGCTAGAAAATGGAAGCTTTATTATCTTGCTATTGTATGTAGATGACATGCTTGTTGCAGGGACTAATATGCAGGATATAAGTGTGCTCAAGAAGAAATTAGCGAATTCATTTGCGATGAAGGATTTGGGTGCTGCAAAAAAAATCCTTGGCATAAGAATAACAAGAGACAGGAAAAATCGCAAACTGACATTGTCTCAGGGTGAGTACACAGAGAAGGTGTTGGAGAGGTTTAGAATGCAGAATGAAAACCCAGTTAGTACACCTTTGGCCAGCCATTTCAAATTAACTAAGGAAATGTGTCCCAAGACACAGGAGGNAGGTATATGAACAATCCAGGTGAAGAACATTGGGAGGCAGTAAAGTGGATTCTCAGGTATTTGAGAGGTACTACTACACATGCATTATGTTTTGGAGGTTCGGACACTTTTCTACAGAGATATGTTGATTCAGATATGGCAGGTGATAAAGATAGCAGGAGGAGCACCACAGGGTATGTTTTTACTATAGGTGGAACAATAGTAAGTTGGATTTCGAAACTGCAAAAGGTTGTTTCACTTTCAACAACAGAGGCAGATTATGTTGTTGCTACAGAGGCTAGTAAAGAGATGATTTGGTTACAAAGGTTTATGGAGGAATTGGGAAAGAAGCAGGAGAACAGCCAGTTGTACTGTGACAGTTAGAGTGTCATTCACCTTGCAAAGAACTCAGCCTTCCATTTGAATACTAAGCATATATAGTTGAGGTACCACTTCATACAATCCGCCTTGGAAGATGGACAATTGAAGCTGAAAAAGATACACACTAGCCAGAATCCTGCAGACATGTTAATAAAGGGAATAACCAGGGAGAAACTAAGTTCCTGCTTAGTTTCAGTTGGTCTTCAAGAATGAAGATGAAAATGAGAAATTTGTCGGGTCCAAGAAGGTTCAGAGTCCAGCATATATAGCAGTGGTAGAGTTGTTGAGATCAGTCTCCAAGTGGGAGATTGTTGGTTGTGGAGCCTGATTATCTTCCTGATTCAAAGGTCCTTGCTTTCAACCGTGTTTATATCCCATGAAGTATTTACACCCCAGAAGTATGTACACTCTTCCACGCGGGGGAGTGCAGAGGGGGGGTACCCCCTCTACAGGGTCCGGGGGGGCTATCCCCCCGGCTAGGGCGTCTGGGGGCAAGTGGCCCCCCAGCCGGGGTTCGGGGGCAGCGTCCCCCGAAGCAAAAATTGCCTTGTAAAAGTATATTGTAATTTCATTGTAAATCTGGACCGTTCATTATAAGGTCACAAATCTAACGGTAGAGATTATGTTAGGGTTTTTTTCCCTAGAAGGCAACCCTCTTTTATGAGGGAAATGTATTGTAGCTATGGTTGATGGTGAATATTGTATTCTGAGAGAGGAGACTGTGAGAGAAAGAAGAGGAAGTTACAGTGGGTTTTGTTGTAGGTTGTATCCCTTCATTTGCTGGATAATAATAAAGGAAGGACCTAGCAATTTCTCTGGTGGACGTAGCCCACACTGGGTGAACCACGTAAATCTGTGTCTCTCTTGTATTGTGTATCTTCCGTGTTTTGTTTTTGCATTTGTTTTATTTTATTGCTACGCGGTCCTATTTTTCTAACACATGTTATCGCTCATGCCTGGCGATGATATCATAATCAATTCAATTTACCTTGAAGAAGAGAACTATGGCAATGTACCATGTAATCAACATACAACCACTTTTCCTTTGCAACTTGTCTTGAAATTAGACATGCTAGTTGAAATATATGCCTACAAATATGATTCACAGGATGGCTTGGTAAATGGTGTAGATGGAATACTCAAAGCTTATACCAAAATAGAAAAATTTGATGCCCTCTGTATTAAGTTACATGACCCGCATATTGGCCACAGACAAGAAAACAAGTTAGCTTATCTATATAATTCAAACATTGTACGCGATTACACATATGTCTTACAAATATCAAAACCAGTATCGACATCAGCAAAGATAGGTCAACTGAAGAATCGAAAATAGTTTCCAATTAAACTTGCATGTGCACGTACAATCCACAAATCACAAGGGATAACACTTAATAGTGTTGCATTTGACCCTACTGGAATTCGAATACATGGACTTGTGTACACAACAATGTCCCATGTCAGAAGCATAGACTCCTTGTATTTTCTAAGAGCTCTTACAAAAGATAACTTCAAAGTAAAACATAAAGTTGATATTGATATGCAACGCCTTAGGACTACTGCAAAATGACATCTACAATATGATTACCAATCCATACAAACAAACTCATCTGTATCAATTCTCTTACTTAACACACAAATCCTACATGCACATATGGATGACGTACTCAATGACTATGACACAATGCAATCAGATATTGTGTGCTTGCAGGAAACATACATAATAGTATGCATGCAAAACAAGCAATTTCCAAATGACAATTGCATATCAAGTTACATTACACATGGAGTGACATGATATTAGTGAAAAAACATATAACAATTTTGGAGCATATGCATTTTGAAGAAAACAATGTTGAGATGGTACTAGCAAGAGTAATCTTCCATGAAGCAGAAATTTCAATATTGAATCTCAATGCCGCTTTGCATGCAACATTTTCCAACATATTGAATGTTGTTTCAAATGCTTTACAACATTTACATCTGAATGGAACCATTATTATTCTAGGAGACTTCAATATTGACATGCTACAAAATAATTCCAGAACAAAAAAATTGAAAAACTACATGTGCAATTACAGTCTCCGCTTTCTTTTGGATATGATAAGTCATGTACAAAACACACTTATTGACCATGTATGGTCAAATGTGTCAATTTCACAATACAACCTCTTTATCTTAGAAACATACTGGTCTGATCACGATACAATTTGTATTGTACTTGAATTGTGAAATATACATCAAGCATATCACAAAATCATATTTCTATGTCTCAAAGCATATCTGGCTAGCTTGTTGCACAAAACCAAATTATTCAGCTAGAATCATCCAACTTCTTAGTTTTTTCTGGTTTGTAATATATTTTGGATAGAAATAATTCTATATAGACATAGACATGGATCAAGGAAAACAAAGGTACATGCTTCTAACACTATATGTTACTCTATTTCTTTGATTCTAGTTTACTATATGTAAATATTCCTTGTTTTTCCTTACATACCAACTTACATTCATGTTCATTATATTTTGTACTTTCCGTCATTGAAACAAACATAATAACTAGACAAGACAAAGAACTCTTAACCAAAAATGTAGAAGAAGACATACAAAGGTGCAGACTTCTACCCGTACTCCATATTCCATTGCTTTGTATTTCATTTTTTTGTGTATATTTATTCTACTGATTTGCAGCTCATTTTTTTTATATGTAGATACTACATATCTTCCTATATATTAACTTATATTCATGTCAATTGTATTTTTTGTGTTGCTACATTGAAATAAATAAAATAGTATTCAATCTTTTTTACATGTGTTCCTACATAGCAACTTGGCTTCATGTCCATTGTATTCTCTGCATTGCTACATTGAAAAAAAAAAAAACTAGTTGAACAAGACGATGAAGCCTTATGTGCCACAACTGAGGAAGTTGAAGTACAATCTTCCAAAAGGTATACCAACAATAATACTAAATCAAACATAATGCATGTGCTTAATGTACATACATATCAATTATGAACAATATACAATGTGTATGCATATTTAATTGTTTTCATGTTCGATGTACATATGTTTGCATCAGAAAAGGTTGGACAAGTGACATGGGCATGGCTAGTCAATCATTGCAAACATCAACACAACGACACGGCCAAAGGTAAATATTCATAGATTATGCTCTTGCTATGTTTAGGAAACAAATATCCTCAGTTGTTTATTCTACTATGCCATGGTAAATATGTTTATGTCATTTACAATACATGTTTTTTTAGTTCACACGAACTTTCAACAAGTACAAGTGAAACACCCAACATAGTGCAAGGTCCAGAGACTAAGAGGTATGGTTACAAAAATCTAACCTGCATACTTTATCCAAATTGTGCATCTACTTGTACATTGATGAAAAAAAAAGGATATATATACACACTACCATTCACATTACTTTTCTTGTTCAAAAAAAAATGTCACCGAGTCTAACCTTATACCACCCAATATACTATCTATAGAAGGCTTGAACAACTGTCAAACTAGAAAACTGTTCATCAAAGACATAATGGTCGTGTATAGCACCTACTTAGACAAGGAAAACAAAAGTAGATGCATTATGCGTACAGACATGATAGACAACGAAGCCATGATGACAATTACACTGCCTATCCCTACACAAATTGTACAGAAACACGCAGAGAAGATCTTGCCAGGTAATGGGATGTCCATTACAAATTTCAATATATTACCAAAAATATTATATGACCGTGGTGATTGTGATCAAATTATATTGCTCAATGAAACAAGTGTTGTCAAAAAAATTCCCACGGTTTTCTCAGAATATCATTTCGTACGAGACACAACAATCAGCCAATTTGTAGAGAACAACGACAATTACCCAATTGGAACCATTGGTGCAGTTGTCACATTTGCAAGAAAAGTTGGCTCGCAACATATTCTCTATATAAAATATGGAAACTCGAACAACGACAAGGCAATGGTATTGTTTTCCATACCCTTTTTTTTTGTCATTTTCTTTGACATGTTCATATATCTCAAACATCTTAGATAACTATTAAATTGTTCCATGTTGCAGCTACAATCGTTCGACACCTATGCATATTTGTTTTCCTCAATGGAACAACAATTGCATAAAGGGCAATTTCCAATTATGTTGCTCAAAAACCTAACGAAGAAAAGAGATGTTAAGGAAATGATCTTTCGCACAACCCAAGCAACATTTGTAACAAAATTGCGAACAGACATAGTACAGGATCTCAAGAAACTAATTAGCTCCACAATTGTTGTACGTATACACATACACCTCCAGAAATGATTTACACAAAAAAAATGCCTTCAACAACTTTGTGCATATTTTTTGTTGTACACATATATATTATATTGTTCAATATATTAACTATTATGTTCATGTGTGCAGGTTGAGGGTGTTTTGGTTGCAGCAAATGCCTACTCGACCCCCTTAGAGCCTATATGTGCCAATTGCAATTCTCTTGCTTCTGCCTCTGCGTTCATAAATGATGGCATAATTGATTGTCTATGATGTGGTGCCAAATTCCCTTACATATATAGTCATTGCATTAACGTTTTCATCTGAAACCTCAACAACACAATTGTACATTGTACAGTTAGACAACCTGTATTGCAAGATGTGTTTCCTAAGTTGACAGAATTGCCATATGAAATATACCTGCAGAAAAAGGAAAAGATTGTCTACATGTTACATGACTTCCGCGTCCATAGAAAATTTACCTTAAATGAGGACAATTCCATACTGCGTATCGGTTGAACCCAAAAAAAAAAAATTACATGTCATGTGTTGACAAGAAATGAAACAGTGTGATATGTTTCTATCCATGTTACCCAATCAAGACATGAATAAATTTTTCCACTACCATGGCAAAGTGAACTGAACACGCATAAGATTGTTGAGTCCAAGAATGAAAAGCATGAGGAAAAACCCTATACAAAGTACCCAATTGTGAATAAATCAGGTCCATCATTTGAGATGTCAAAATGGCTTGCTCTTCTAAACAAAGCCATCAAACATTTTCAATAATATTACAAATTTTGCATTCTTCAAAGTCCATTAAGTTAAATGCTGACATTTTTTTTCCAGAACTAGTAATGTTGGAACATTGTTAGGTCAAGGTGATCTTGGTTCATAGCAATATCATAAGAAAATGTTCATAGTGATCTTGCTTCATACTAATATAGCAATCAACGAATTTGTTGGTGCCCATTTGAGAGTTTGGTTATAGAAGGGATACAATGCCTATTCCTTGTTGATTTTTGCTTGTGTTGTGTTTGCCAAAATTTTGATCATGTGCTTTGGTGTTGTAGTTCAAGGTTCTCATGGGCCTAGTTTTTGTATTATGATTGGATAATAGATTTAGTATCCTAACACTTTTTCTATGACCTTAAATAATATACATGACCTACATTGCCTTTTAATGAAGGCTTTGTGAATAAAATGTAATATGTACTTCATTTAACTAGTTTTTCTTGATTAATGAAATTACCAGAAATAGTTTTTGGAAATATTTTGAAAAAAAAAAAAAAAAAGATATATGCTAGCTGAAGTCAAATGGAAATATGCTATCAATCACACAAAAATAAATTTCAAGTTCGGCAGTGTTGTAATTACGCTCAAATTGATAGTACAATAACTTCATTTCAACAACCCTCCATTGATTTCTCTTTAGCTTTTCAATGCTTCTCTTACACAAACACATCCCCAAAACTATAGTTATGACTCACTTTCTCTATTCCTTGATTGAACTACCTATAGAGATGTGTAAACAACTTTACAGTTGTTGTTGGTCCTAAAGTCTACCCCTGGTTGCTAAAGGGCAGAGCTAGGCCACCACAATTTTGGAATGCTCGTTCTTTTCAATTTGTTTCTCAATTAGAGGGTTGGTTCACAAAGACAAGAGCATGGAGATATTAGAAAGAGGATATGGATGAGGGTTCCTTTCCTACTGTTACACCAATGTCAGACAAGTGACATAATGAAGGCAAAAAACGAAGAGAAACAACAAAAAATTCAATGAATGATCTAGTGCAAGAAGTTTAATACTTAAAATAATGTTTCAACACATTAAACAATGTATCAAAAACACAATTATTAGGATAGGTTGCAATATAAAAAAATATTTATCAAAGCATTATCTTTTCTCACAGGCACCCCAAGTGCCCCCCAGTCGCCTGAACTGATCAATAGTTCGATCTACCAAATCAACCTTCCTATTATCGAATTGGCAGAGCTGAATATTATGGGATCTGAAAAAAAAATTGTGTGGATCTTGAATTGGGAAATTTTTTTGGTTATTTTAGTTTTTTTAAGGAATTATCACAGTAAGAATGAAACATTATGCTATCCCACAGTTATCTACAAAGGTGTTAACGTCATGTCCCTATTTAATATTGTGCATATATTAAAGCTTGTCATATTTGAGAATATGCTTGCATATAAAAATGTTAAGTCATATATTTTTTCTATTGCTTATGGGTTTGAGCAAAATTTGCGAGCCGAAAACAACCTTCGAATTGAAACATTGTTTATATTTGGGCCACAAAAATACTATTAAAATCAAATAATATGAATAATATTGAAATAAATATAAACAAATTCTCTTTAAACTTGAACCAGAGTTTGTCGAGCTCCAAGTATATTTCAAAGCTGAGAATGTTTTTCCCATAGTTAATGTGTTTCTATCGCTTGATAATTACTATACTAAGTGTTGTTGTGTGAGGGATAAATTTGTTTTCTCCCTTTCTTTTCCCTCTTCTATACTTCCTCATTTTTCCCTCTTCTTCTTCCCCTCTATTATCCCTTTCTGGTTCTATACTTAGTCACATTTCTATGATCGCGGGTTCCCGGGTTAGCGGACTGAAAGATCCTCATCTCCATCTATATACTCACATGATGAGTCCAACCGACGGACGTTCCTTTCCATACTTGGACAATTTTATGACCATGGGTTCCCAAGTTGGCATTATCGAACTCTCATGCCCCGTGTTCCGTGATATACATCTTGCACCCAAAACTTTCATGATATACAATTCGACCCTGGACTCCTTGAACTCACAAGCTTCACTCTACCTACGATGAGTCTGTATGGCGCCTCGGCTTTCCATACTTATTTGATTCTTCACCTGTTGTTGTCACAGATTCGCGGGTTCACAGACTCTCGAGGTCAAAAAAGTTTCAAAGCATTTTTCTCTCTCATCCATCCCCGCCACCTTTGCTCCCTATCCCAATGCACATTTATTATTCTTTTAATCGTGACAACTCATCACACAAGTTCAAAAATATTGGCATTAATAAGTGAAAAGCTGGAGGACATCTCCTGTTAAAACGCATCAAACCAAGATTTACAGGAGATTATATTATCATCCTCCAGTGTTCATTTTAAATACTATCAGGACACAATTATTGTCACAGGTTGCAATACAAATAAATCTGCAACAAAGCATTAGATTTTCTCACAGGTACCCCAAGTGCACCCAGTCGCTTGAACTGGTCGATAGTTTGATCTACCAAATCAAACTCCCTATTATCGAATTGGCAGAGGTGAATATTATGGGATCTGAAAATTTCTTTGTGTGGATCTTGAATTGGCAAAAATTGATGGATATTTTAGTTTTTTTAATGCATTATCACAGTAAGAGTGCAACATTAACATAGTTACCAACTTAACGAGAACTTTGTCGAGTTCTCGTTTTTTGGGGGGTCCAATTTTTTACCGCGTTTTAAAAATGGTGCTACCGATAGCACCCCCATGCAACCTCCCCATGCGCCTGGTGCAACGTAGAAACCACTAGAGCTAGTCGTGCAAACAATATAACACATACCCAACATTCTCCCACTTGTTGTTTTCTTTGCATATAGGGGGTTACATGGTTACATAGTCAACAATCCAGGGCAGCAATGCCCATAGATCCTCTACACCAAGAGAACTTCTCAATGCTCACAGATTTTGTTAATGAATCTGCAACATTCTTCAAAGTGTCCACCTTCATCAACAACACTTTATTTTCTTCAACCATTTCTCTCACAAAATGATATTGAATATCAATATGTTTTGTCTTTGAATAATAATACTGGTTCTTCGCCAGAAAAATTGCACTCTCACTGTCACAATCTAGCCTTACATATTTTTGTACCAACTTAATACATGAACACAATATTTGTAGCCATATTACTTCCTTGCTTGCATGAGCGATTGTCATGTATTCAGCTTCTGTAGTTGAAAGTGCCACTACAGATTGTATTTTTCTCATCCAACTGATTGCTCCTTTAAACAGGTTAAACACATACCTTCTTGTATATCTTCTACTATTCATATCTCTAGCTCAATATGCATCCACAAATCCATGTATATCGAACACTTTATCCAATACTGGTCTTCCTTGGTAGCATAATCCATAGCTAGCAGTGCCACACAAATACCTGAAAAACCATATTTATTGTTGTCAAATGTTCCTTCCTTGGTTTTGACATATACCTGCTCAAAAAACTCATTGTATATGTAATGTCTGGTCTAGTACAGACCATTGCATACATAAAACTGCCAACCGCACTCGCATAAGGAATATGAGACATGTCCTCCTCCTCTTCTTGTGTCTTGGGACACTAATCTGCAGATAAATTTACACCTACAAGAATGGGGACCCTGACCAGTTTACATTCCTGCATATTAAACCTCTGCAATATCGTCTCGAGATATTTTCTCTGATTTAACTAGAGTTTCCTCTTTTCCTGATCTCTTTTAATTTCCATGCCCAAAATGAAATTTGCAGCACTGAGATCCTTCATGTCAAATTTAGAGGACAACTGAGTTTTCACATTGTGGATAATCTCCTTGTTGTTTCCTATCAGCAACATGGCATCCACATACAAGACCAAATAAATCAAATGATCATCAATTAATTTAAAATACACACAATGATCCTCTTTGTTTCTTTTGAAGGAAAGTCCCAGCATATAAGTATCAAATTTTTGACACCACATCCTTGGTGATTGTTTTAAACCATACAGGGAATTTTTCAGCTTGCTTACCAACTCCTTCTTTCCATTCACAACAAAGCCTTCTAGTTGCTTCATATAGATTTCTTATTCCAGATCCCCATGTAGGAATGTTGTCTTCGCATCCATCTGTTCTACTTCAAAATCAAATGCAACAGCAATAGTTAACAGAAATCTAATAGAAGTTAACTTGGCAACAGGAAAAAAAATCTCACCAAAATCAATTCCCTCAACCTGGGAATAACCCTTTGTTGCTAACCAATCTTTGTATTTCTCCACTTTGTCTTCTTCATTCAGCATCTTTTTAAATACTCATTTGTTGTCAATGGTATTTCTTCTCTACTAGATCCCAAGCGTCATTCTTATCCAAGGTTGTCATTTCTTCATCCATGGCCTTTTTCTAGAGTTTTCCATCCTTTGAATCTACTTACTCCTTGAAAGTTCTAGGATCATCATCAGTAATAGAAAAAGCAAAGATTGAACGGAAATCAGATGGAGTATACCTTTCAAATAGCCTTATTTCTCAAACTGTTCTCCTCAATACTGGAGTATGAGGATCTTTTACTTCTGATTCTTGTTCTTTCATAGAGTTTGATTCATCATCCTTTAAATCAAACTCTTTTTTCTCTAGTTCTTCATTTCTTAGTAGGACATCATGTTTAACATCATCCTTCATTTCTCTAAATACCACATCTTGGCTATACAAAACCTTCATAGTTTTTGGGTTCCAAATCTTATATCCTTTGAGACCATCTTTATACCCAATAAATATAAACTTTCCATCCTTCTTATCTAGCTTACTCATGTTTTCCTTTGGAACATGAACATTGGACTCCCAGCCAAATACCTTGAGATGTGTGAGAGAGGGTTTCTTACTAGTACATATCTCTTGTGGAGTATTGTCATCCAACACTCATGAGGACGATTTGTTGACCAGGTAACATGCAGTACCCGCTGCCTCTGCCCAAAATTCTTTCCCTAACCCGTCACCACTAAGAATGCAGCTTTATTTTTCCATTAGCGTCATGTTCATCCTTTCTGCAACTCCATTCTGCTAAGGTGTATATGGAGTATTATTTTTTCTTTCTATACCACACTTCTTACATAATTCTTCAAATTAATTCTCGTAGAACTCTCCTCCATTACAACACCTTAATTTTTTTCTCTTTTTTATTCTCAACAAGATCCTTAAACTCTTTAAACATGTCAAAGACTTCATATTTATTCCTACCAAACTTCAAGGCAGTTGTATTACTACCTATGCCACAACCAGACTATCCAATGAGTCTAGTAAAGAGCATAGTAAATTGATACACTTATCTTCATCTGAAATTTTAATCTCAAGAGATACTAACTGACTTACCACAGTATTGAAGGCATTGAAATGCTATGACACCGAGTCTCCATCTCTCATCCTCGGGTTATACATCTTATATCTCAAGAATAGTTTATTTACTAGGGACTTAAATTAATACAACTTCCCCAACTTATCCCATAAATCTTTGGTTGAAGCTTCCTCTGACACATTCAGTAAAGTTCCAGTAGGTGCAGTACCTGGATCCACCGCAATCCATTGATCTATGTCCACCAAGAGATCTTTCATATTGAGCTTCCAAAGTTCAAAACGTTTCCCATTAAACTTCTGGATCTCCATTTTCGAACTGTTCTCCATTTCTTTTCACCTGAAAAATCAATACCATAGATCTCCCACTGTAACAAGGCTTATCACGGTCCCGAGCTAAACCCTTCATCACAAAGGCGTTTCCCCGAAGCCAACAAAGCTCCGATACCAAATGTAGATTTTAACCTTATACAATATTTACTACAAACATATTTTCAGTAAAAGAACAGAAAAGATACAATGCCAAATACACACATTACGTAGAGATTATTATTAGTATTTATTATTTTTTAATACATTATGTTACATGGACATCTCTCTCATACTCTATTGTAGAGCTTATCCACCCAAATATATTAATAAAACATTATTATAGTCATTCATTATTAATACATACATTAAGTAGTAATCAATTATTAAAATATTAATATATTAATAAAACAAAGTATTAATAAGTTAATAAAACATCAGTGTAGTAATTCATTATTAATACATTATATAATAATACATTAATACATAAATATAATTAATACATTGATGATAATAATAAATTTCCAGTAAAACCAAAATAATAAAATATTATTATATAGTAATTCATTTTTAAAATATTAATAAAATATTACTACTCATGTAATAACCCTAACCCTGATGGGGTAAGGGTGACCCTATTAATCAAATAGTAGCGGCTATGTGTCCGTACTACTTTAACTAGTAATGTATGGTTTTTTAAATCTCAAGATGTGAACAATAAAATTTGAACAAAGACGTGTGGTAATACTTAGGGATTTATAAATTTACCGATCAGTTGTTCTACAAAACTTTTGAATGATTTGGTCTCTCGTCTATTGTATATTCCAATCAAATTATGCAAGCCACTAATTATTAAAAGGAAAAGGAACTTCATTGTATCCTCGTATTTTCTTCGTTCATTTATAATTGCGTCGATGCACTTAGAGGCTGATTTTTTTATACGTGGTATTTGATTAAAACATACTCTTTTAATTCTTTGTCTATTTTGAGAGCGCCTGTTATATGTAAAAATAATTATTGGAAATTTATGTTTTTTATTTTATTTTTAATGTATTTATTTTTTAACATAGTTATAAAGAAGAAAATTTGTATTATTAAAATAAGATTATTAATTAAATATTAAAATAAGATATTTGATTAGATTTTAAAAAGTTATAACATTTATATTATTAAAAAAACATTATAAATATAAAAAACATTTTTTATTAAAATTTCAATTTTACAAACAAAATTTATAAATCAAATAATTTAAGGGTTTGAAAATCAAAGTTCAATATTAACAAAATTTATAAATCAAGTAATCTTAAACCCATGAAAGTCAAACTCCAATATTTTATATCATAATGTTAAAGTAATTCCAGTAATTCTTTATAAAAAAAATTAAACATAAATTAAAATAATACATCATCATTACTTTTTTAAATAATAAAATATCATCATCAACATTTTAAATAATATTTTTTATGATCTTAAAAAATAAAAAAATAAAATAATATTAAATTGTTTTTTTTTTTTTTTTTTTTTTTTTTTTTTTT